>BGPR01004991.1:13308-24041 GCA_013235015.1 Araneus ventricosus
TTTATGGTGTAATGATTTGCATAATACTGTAATGAGGGCCATAGGGTCTTTCAAATCATGAAATGCGCGGCGCCAATTTTGAAATCTATAACTCATCTTGAAAGAGGAAAGATGTTGCACCGTCGCATCTCTGGATAAAGTCCATAAAACATTAAAAGTGTGTGAGGTTAAATTTGTCACGTGATTACAGCATGACCTGAGTTAATCGCATTAGGGATTTGTTGTAAGACCGGCTGTATATTTATAAGTATTACTCGGTATCCCATAATACAGTAATGTATTTCTCTTTTCCTTTGACACAGAATACAAAAGAAACATCTTTCGAAATGAAGCAATAAAAATAATGTTTGTGTCGTTTACCTCTTTCACATACCTATGAATTATTTTTCTGAATTTTATCTTGCAAGGTGTGGGAGGTAAAAAACAGTTTATCTTGCCTGTGAGTGGGAGGTAAAAAACAGTTTAAGTCCACCGCCAATGAGCAATAACGGATTTTACTAATTATTTTCATTCGTAGCTTCACTATGTTCATCGTCGAAAAGTCGAGAATTCCCTTGAGAGAAACTGGCTAACGAGATTGGGTTGCGTAATTTTGCAAGTTTCGCTCAGAAACTGTTCGTATATCAAGGATTCAGAAAATTACGATTTGGCGAAACATATCTATAAAATAACAGAAATAATTCTAAATAAAGGATATGCGGTATAAGCCTTTTGAAGATTACAGAGTCCATAACTGGGGAGCAATGGTATTAACTTAACGCCAGACAAACAGAAAAGATAAGAAATAACTTGAATCAATTTTAATTAACTTTTTGTGCACTTAATACATTCTATACTTACATAAACAGCATTCTTATTGCATTCAAAATAGAATCAGTCATGTTCACGTGGCACACGTAAAAATGCACCACGCTAATTTAATTTTAATGCTCATTATTCATCTTGCAGGAGGAAAAAGATCACAAAACAGCTTAATACAGTGTGCAGTAAGATGTTAGGTGGCATTTGAAGCTACCTTGTCATTTGATTGTGACGTCACGCGAAATGATTTATAATTGAATTCAACTTAAGGAAGGAAAAGAACAAAATTTGTCGTTTGATTGTGACGTCACGCGAAATGATTTCTAACTGAATTCAGCTTAAAGAAAAATATAAAAACACGAAAGAAATAATTACAAGGTTGAGTGAAAGTAAACGTAGCGAATTGAATTAACTATTTGTTAATACTAGAATATATATTACGGTGCCAAATGTAAAAATTAGATTTGCTAAAAATTAGATTTATATTCAATTATGAAATGAAGACTTGGTGCTGATGCATGAATACAATAAAAATACAATTTTTGCTACACCTAATTAAGTACCTACCTTTTCAGGCACCTAAAAATGAATAGCCGTTAGTGGAAGTAGCTGAAAATAAGAAACCATGCTTTGTGAAAACAAATAGAAAGATTAAAGCAAAACCAAAATTTTAAATTTAAATCTTTTTATTTAATAATCGTTTGGATTAAATTTTACTGCCATATTTAACGAATAGAGATGTAGTAATTATGATGCACACAATAAAACAGAGAGAACAATACGCATACAATGGGGAACTTCAGCATTTTTTAAAAACACATGAAAGCCATCCGTATTTGTAGAAAAAATCATTCTAATTTCAAATATGCAAGTGAAATTTTACAGAAAAATTTATTTATTTAAATATTGAGAGCGAAAGTTGCACTGAAATAGCAGGAATCATGATACAATCCGAAACGCACTCTCATTGGCCGAGTAGATTCTGACGTCGAGGGTGCCTTCCTTCGCATACTTCTCTTTCGCTAATTCTGTATTCTGCTTTGAATCAAGGCGTTTGTACCAGCTAATATTTTAAAAGTGAAGTTTTTAGCTTTTCTACTATACAGCTTTCAATTTCACAATGGATATTGGTTTTGTACAAGCTAAATCGGATAATTTGAGACTCTTCCGCGAATCGTATCGTCAGCCCTTTATTTGAAAATGCCTTGAAAGAATGTGTATCTCTCTGAATGCAACAGATTTTCCAACAATCAGCACTCAAATGTGACACAGTATTCTGTAGTATTTTTATGGATCTCTTTGAAAGCTTCGGAACAAAGCAAGCTACTCACTTTCTATCAGTAAAGTCCTGATCGCTTACTTATTTTATTACAAGGGAAGGAACACAAATGTTTTGTCAGTACATGTGTCTAATTATTCAGTTCCGACAAAGAAACTGGACACAAAACGCCGGCTCGTAAATTATCTCATAAGAAAAGTTGTTTTGATCTTCCCTTCAGTTACCGGAACAGGGCTCTATACTATACAGAAAAGGATTCGCTTTAGGAAAAACGGATAGGTTTTCGAAACCATCAAGCAACAATAAATTGCAGAGAGGCCCTCGGGCATTCCGAGAAGACGCTGCGATTTCTATTGCACAAACAAGAACGGAAAGATAAGAACCTGATTTTGCATGATGTATTAAATTTCGTATGCCTACAGAAAAAAAAACAGGAATTTATTTATTTCAGAAGTTCCGTTCAAAATAATTTCAGGTACGGCATTTTTTTAAAAACACACCTGTGCCTTTTAAAAATTAATTTTATTTTATATAGTTTTATTCTACTACGCTTTATTTTACTATATAAATTATTTCCTTTGTACTATTATTAATTTTAAAATACTAGTTTATACTAATTAATATAAAATTTGGTAAAAATAATTTATATAAAGAAATACACTAAAAAATTAAAAATGATAAAACTGTAACCACTTTCGTAAATTGAAAAAAAAAAAAGAAAAGATACGAACAAAGTATCTGTAAGTAGTAAGCCTTCTTTACTGCAAAGTAAGTTTTTTTCATTATGTTAGTTAATTTTTGAATTATATAAAAAAAAACTATATAAATTTATAACAATATTCAAACCAGACCAAATGCGACTGATCTAGGAATTTAAGTGCATCAACAAACTCGAGATGCACGATGAGATAAATTTATCCCACCTTTTCTCAACTATAATAATTGATGATCAAACTAACTTTTGAAGACTAATTTTGATTTTAATGCATTCATTGAATATAAAGAATTTATTTGGAGTCAAAAGTTAATTCTGCCAATTATTTTGTTGAACTACAAATGAAAACGAATTTTATTATAAAAAAAGTCGTGAATTTAAACTAATTTTTAAGATATTCTTGTTGATTTTCAATAGTACTGCTAATTTTTTAAAAAATATAAGAAACATTCGAATATCCATTGAAAAAATTTATGCTATAAATTAACATGAGCAAGTTTTTTTTAAAAAAAGATTCTTAAAGAAGGTGGGATCTTCTATATTTTTACCCTTTGAGGGGCAATGGCCTCTCAAAGGGTAAAAAAATAAATTCCATGTAATCAAATGGGAAAAAACTAATTAACTTTAACTATTTGCTTTAAAATATCTTAATTTTTTTGCTGCTAACCTCACCTTATACTTCTTTTAAAAACAAAAAAGATATCGAATTCTGAATTTACTGTGCTTCATGATATACAATTATAATAGGTATAATATAGATTAATAACTCACATCAAAATGATCTCCACAGACATGACGAACGCTACTTGCTGATAATTCCGGATTTAGCTTCGGATCTCTCTTCATCGCTTTACACCACTTTTTGCGAATAACATAATTTTTTGGCACATTGATAAATAATTTATCGGGTGCCATTACAGTTGTATTACGACATTTAGGAACAATACAATACTTGTATCTTTCCGACATTATTTTATCTGATGCGATAGTCGGAAAGTACAGAAAAAAAAAAGAATCTCTATAGAGCGCGAACGGGAAGGAAGAGTGTTTCTCCCCCGTCTGGCAATTTTGACGTCAGACCCGTTTCCCGCCAAAATGGATCGTTTTTCCCGCGTTTTCTGAGAGGCGAACTTTGATTGCAAATTTAAAAAAAACAAAACTGTCTAGAATTTTTTTTTTAATGTTATTGTTCGTTTCGAAGCATTTTAAATCGATTTAAAAAATTTTTAAAAAAATGCTGAAGTTCCCCATTATGCATGAAAACAACAAAAAGAAATCATAGCTGCAGATTACGGAATGGTAAATTATACCAAGAAATTGATAGAAAATTAGAGAATTCTCTGTCATAGAATATATTTAACGTTCATTGCTGGGCAAGATCTTGCTGTATAAAAGATTTTTTTATTTACTCGGCGCTGATCTCGGAATGACAAGATGAAAATTTTCATTTATTGACGAAAAAACACAGTGTCACTTGCCACACAAATTCACCATTTTGTTTGGTGAACAATCACTTCTAACATCGCTGATGTAGAAATTGGTTTCGATGATTAAAATTGCAGATTTTTTTACTCAGCGTACACCGTTGAATCAGAAGATTTGCTCTGTTAACACATTCTGCATAGCACTGTAACAACGTCTTTCAGGTGTGGTCCAGGATCACGAAAATTTGGTTCGGTTAAAGGATCGTCTTCTTCCAAAATTTAGCTTTTTGAAGAGGTATTTGGTTTCTCATTCTTGATAGATCGAACTATATCATCTCACCCATTCTCTTATAGATCTGTTAGCACGCCTGAGAGGCCGAGAACCGAAGGAATAAATCCAACGGTCTCGAGCCTCTAGGGTACGTGCACTCACTACAGAAACTTTAAACCAAAAAGACAAAGGAATGCTTCCAGACAGGTGACGCGCGGAACCGGATTACATTCAAAAACGTCCGCCGCACAAAATGGCGAGCAAATAGTTCCGTTGAATTAAATTAATTTACATTTTAATAAACTTGAAACATTAAAGGAAATGACATAAAAAGTTAAGGCAATTAATATTTAAGTTGAATACTAGAAAAATAAATAAGAAAAATTAAGATATTTAATAAAACTGTAAAAATTACCGTTGAAATTTTAAAAGTTGCCAAAGATGCCACAAGATACGAAAGAAACTTTGATGGCGAAGATTTAAATATTTAAAAATATTGGTAAAGCCGAAAAATGATGTAGTTGAATTTTTTGCAATCTAACACTATTGAAATATTTTTACAACTTTTATATTTTTAACTTTCTATTTATATTAATTTTTACGGACGATATTTTTTTCATCATGCACTTATTTTAGTAAATAATAAAACGTCCAATTCGCAGCAATGATATGTTCCATGAAAATATATAGTATTATTTTTAATTTAATATATATATTCTTTTAAGAATTAATGAGTGCATTATAAACTCTTCATTTTCAGAAAGGTCGAATCTCTTCCTCGTTCTGCTTCGCCCTCCTCATCTTCACCACATCGCTGGTCTTCGTACAGCTCATCTTCCTCACCGGTGGCGTCGTCACCTACACCCCTGTCATCTGTGACGCCTCGTATGAAGCTGATTCTGCAGATGCAGCCCACAGGGTTGAGCAGAAAGCAATGTAAGATCAACTACACTCAGAAATCTCTCAGCCGTCATTTTCTTTAGCTATTCAGTATGAGGATATTTTTGGCACTTCCCATTCAGAGCAAAAATTTCCGACATGATTTTTGTCTCGCAAATGAATTTAATTAGTAATCAGTATTAGGACATGTTTGGCACTTCCAATTCGGAGCAAAAATTTCCGACATGATTTTTGTCGCGCAAATGAATTTAATTAGTAATCAGTATTAGGACATGTTTGACACTTCCCATTCAGAGCAAAAATTTCCAACATGATTTTTGACGCACAAATAAATTTAATAAAAACCGTTTTTA
This sequence comes from Araneus ventricosus, assembly GCA_013235015.1. Lineage (NCBI taxonomy): Eukaryota > Metazoa > Arthropoda > Arachnida > Araneae > Araneidae > Araneus > Araneus ventricosus. The sequence goes on from BGPR01004991.1 coordinate 19,052, forward strand.
AAAGCACACTTTCATTAGTTCACTAACAAGTAGAATTTTTTTTATTTTAACTGTTCTATACTTTTTGGTCTTTAATTGATAATTCATTAATATAAATATTAAGGAATGCTGAAATCAATTTTTTTCCCAAATTCACTACCAGTTAAAACATTCATTTAATTAAAATTTTATTCATTCATATGGAATGAAATAGAAATTAAACGAATCGGTTAATTGTTAATTAAGTTATGAAAATGTTAAAATAGTGTATTTTCATCGATGTGTAATTTCATGTTTAATATTAGTTTAAATTTTGATTAATATTTTTATAACATTGATATTATCACCCCAAAATGTGTCGTAAAAGTGTCTGAACGTTTACAAAAAAATTGATTAAAAAATCATTTATTTAAGAATTTTGCTTCCTTTTCCTTCTTTTAAAAGTTCTTCTTATATCAATGAAATACATATTTGCATGTATTTTCCAACATTCGTGTATTCCTTTTATATCTCCATAAATTAATTTTTATTGAAAAAACGAATAAAAAATGACATTTATTTCATCAGTATTTCACTATAGTAGAACTTTTATATTTTTAAATGCCAATTTTAATTTATAACAAAAATAAAAATACTTCTTTCATTTATTACACCTCTATAAAAACAATAAAAGTTCGGAAAAGTTATTGGACTTAAAGTGTCACTTTATCTATTAGATACCATACCGCTTTATCTTTAAGACTGTCAACACGTTATCCTTGTCAGCCAATGAATTAAGAACAAGAACTTCTTATCTCAACTTTTAATCTTCTTATCCACCAGGAAGTTTTCAGGCATTTAGTAATTCTTTCGGTTATAGATATGAGGCGTGATCTTTTTTCTACGAAAATAAATAAGCACAGTAAAGCACCGTTTATACGTCTTTCAAGGAATTTACGTTAAACTACGTATAAATGAAAATACGTTTAATCGAAATATTAATAAGCAACATTTACTATAACAAATGTAATATTACTAATGCAAATTCATTTAAAAGTAATAATTTTAAAGATCCTAAGATTATACTAGTTTATTACTACATAGTATGGAAACGATGAAGTTTTAAAATTATACGTTTATCATAAAAGTAAGAAAAAGCATACCTTTATTGCATATCTCGAGAACTAATTATGCATTTCTTATTTTGTGTGCAGACAGGTAGGCCTTTATTTGAAAATGATAGGCAAGAAAAGGTTGTTATCGCCCCTGCTTTCTAGGGAAAGATTCCTCCTTAATAGGAATAGAGAAATAATGCCCGAGACAGAAGATTTGAAAATTTTAGAAAGGGAGAAAATGACGTATAACCGAAACTTGGCGTCTTATAAACGAAATACTTTATAATTATAATGGTTACGAATGAATGGGAACTGTGATCAAACGACGTATAAATGAGAAAAACGATGCTTTTCTGCATTTTCCAATGTTCTATAAAACTGATAGCAAAGAAATATTTAAAGATTTTATTATTTGGAGTTTTCTTCTCTAGACTTTTTGGCTTACTTACAGAACATGGCACTTTTTGTGTTGTGAAGAAAGTTGCATAGACATTGCATACCTACCTCTTCGCATCGACCATTTCGGTCCAAAAATTGACTCAGTGCTGTAATTTTTAGCCAATACCACGTACTAAACTTCTCGTAGCGTTTATGAATTATTGTGTTCACATACACATGGGCATATAAATAAAAGGTGTGCCCGAATGAAAAGGAGACTACAGTTATATGTAAAGAAATTTTAATAACATTACTCTAATTACAGTTCATGTGACACAGTACAACTATAAATAATCGCCATTGACATTGATAAACTGATCCCAGCGCGTAGGAAGGGAGTGGATGGCTTCAGTGTAGAAACGATGGGTTGAGATGGGTTGCTGACGGATCCAGTTCCCATCTCGCCGTCTTCTGATTCTCTGACAGATGCTTGCATAAAATTTGCCATAAACAAGCTTCTTGAGGATTATGTGATGCACAGTTTCTTTGCTAATCGACAGTTCAACAGCAATTTCTCGTGTGGTGATCCGACGATTCTGCTGTATGAGCGCATCCACAGCCGAAATCGTGGCACTACTTGTCACAACGTGCGCCTGCCCAGGACATGGCAAGTCCTTGATGTTGACGCGTCCCGCCTCATAACGCTGACACCACCGGGATACGGTACACCGTGCGAGACACTGCTCTCCGTGTACACCTCTTTCATCCTACGATAAATTGGTGAAGCGTGACTCCCCTACTGCGCGAAGAAATTGGGCAACTGCTGCTGATCTGGAGGAATCCATCGTGCAACGAACTGCGGAAACAACTCTCCAGAAATGTGGATATTCATGCGACATACGAAGCAGTTAACTACGCAGGTGCGACTGGGAATACCACAACGCCATCTATCGGCTAGCGCATTAACTCACTGGGATTTGATACAGCTAAGGTCTCCTTTTCATTTGGGCACACCTTATAGATACACGGTCTACCCTTTGAGAAATTTAGTCCTAAGTCTCACAAGTATATACATTCCTGGTGGTAAAACCATATGCCAAATTTTATCTACCTAGCTCGCTTCATTTTTAAATTATCGGGTTCACATGTGCATGGACGAACAAGCAAAAGACTTCTCAATGACAGATTTCGTCCAAAATTTCCTGCATATCTACAATTTTGGTATAAAAACCGCACACGAAATCTGGTTTGATGCGCTTTTGAGTCATCGTGTTCACTGAGGACATAAATCCCAATACCGTTTTTCTCGGACTCCGGGAGTTCTGAAAAGTAGAAATTCATCAGAATTCCAAGGGCGCTTTTTTTATGGTTACAATACTTTCTCTTTGTATATCTCGTATACGAGAAAGTGAAAGTGTATTAATAATGGCTTTCAGGTTGTTACACTAAAATATCAGCAACTCTTAACTACATACAAAAATTGATAGGTTTATTTTTTTATACTTGAAATATAACGAGTATACCATTCGAAGGAAAATATTTTATACTGTCAGCTGCATATACTGAATCTTTCTGAAAGACTTTTCTATGTCTTTCTTTTATATAAAAAATAGATAACAAATTAGGATCTATTTAAAGAAATGTTTAATTAAAGTTTTTGTTTGACTGAATAGAGTTAATTCCTTTGCGTGCTTTTCATGTTTAGAATATGAATAAACTAAACTATAGCGCTGAATATTAGTTAATTAAAATGGTTTATAAATAGTTCTTTTAAACTGTTAGATAAATTCTGGTCTCCTATTTCAAGTGAATAGGCTTGCATTAAGAATAAGCCTTCTTGAAACAAAAACTGACGAATCAATATTAAGCCTGCGTCACTATAATGCACCTCTTTTTGTTCCAAATACCCAATAACAATGGCTAACTAAGTAGATTAGCTGCAAAAACGTGATAGTTGTGCTTCACTAAAACTATAACTAAATTGTTTAATCCCTGCGAGATTTTCATTTCAACCGCGTACTGCGTACACACGGTCTGAACAAAGGAATAATTATTTGTTTGTTCTTTGACGTCGTTGATCATTTGCCAACTGTTAAACAAAACCCATTGTCCTCCGAAGCCTATATTTCCCCTGACTAAGCGCTTTTGTTTGGCTTAACTCGTTCTTAATTTAAATCGTGACAATTTCTTGTCAATTTGAAATTAATTTCACCTTAATTTGTTCTCCCAATAATTTTATTTCTCTGTTCCCCCAGTGATGAAACTTCTTGAAATGAATTTAGAAGAGAGAAGGTATTTTTTTTCTTTAATGTCTGCGAATACCTACAGAGGTTATTTTCTAAGCAAATTCTCAGGGCCGCGGTGGCCTCATAGTCGAATCTTAGCTTTGTCACCGGAGGATCACAGGTTCGAGAACCTATTCCATGAAATATTCCACAGTCTATACGGGCCTGGTGCTCGTTAAGCTAATGGAAGGGAGAAGATTGTCCTGCTGGTGTGGTACGAAAGTATGGAGAGAAGATGCCGCTCAGTTGTCGTCCTCGCCATCATGGTTCAAATTCCGCCATGTATAGTGGTCTGGTGCTCGTTAAACCTGACGAAGGGAAAAGGTTCTCCTACTGGTATGGCACGGAAGTTTGAAGAGATGATGCCAGCTGAGTACTCAGCCGTACTCGCCGTCTGATCATGGTTCGGAATTACGAGGGCCGTCCCAAAATAGGCCTCATGTAGCTTCAAAACGAGGCGTTAATATAATTAAATAAACAAATTGTTATGTAACTGTTGTTTTCAACTTTGAAAACAAAATTCGTCTAAAACAGTAAAAATCATCCATAAAAAGAAAACTATCCATTTTTACTTCCTCGTGTATAAAGAGGAAGAATTCAAAGATTCAAGAAATTGATATAGAGATTTTGATAAATCTTCACATTTCAGACCTTCTCGACTCCGAAAAAAAGCATTTCTAGAATTAAATCTGTTTGTGAACGCGAGATCTCAAAAGCGAAACTAGCTGGATAAATAAAATATGTCTTGAATTAGCATTAAATTTTGATCTTTAGATCAAAATTCTTTAAATATTTTTCAAGGTTTATCTCAAGATTATCGTTAGATAAAAATTCAAGGTTTGTCTCAAAGAAATCCATCGATAGGCAGTCTATCCGTCCGTTTGTATCTTAACAAGATAACACATAACCGCAAAATGCTAGATAGATGAAATTTGAGTTCAATTATAATCTAATTATAATAACAGTCTCTTTCCTTTATCAACATTCTGAAGAACTGCTTAGAAAATTTCTTGAATAAGGCAAGCCTTTGGAGATATCATTTATACAGTAACTGAAAACGTATTAAATTCCCAAACATAAAAAAATGCACATTTGACGGTTAAATACAGCAATAAATGCTTATAATTTATATCACGAAGGGGGCAGAAAAAATTTCAAACAGATTTAAAATCTAAAAAATCTTTTCCATCAGATCAAATAAAATTCGCAAAATTGATATTTTGGAAGAAATAGACCAGATGAGGTGTTCGTGTA
>BGPR01004991.1:26250-42368 GCA_013235015.1 Araneus ventricosus
GCGATGTACTTTGTTCGGTTACGTGTGCTGTAGTACTTCCCACTCCTCCGTTTTTCAGTATGCCTACGTTCAGTTGTGTTGCTTTCTACAGAAATGTGTTATGCCATGTATTCAGGAGATGTTATTGAAATGAAGAATGGTACTTAGCCTAGATGAAACACTCCGCAGATTTGCGTGGCCTGAAAGCATATTTGATGAACAGTGTTTATGACGAAGATCTATAATAAATTTCACGCTCTTAGAATCTCATCCCGATGGGTTTTTTTTGTAGGTGACGCCTAAAACTGATAGCTCAAGATCGCTACATCTTCATATCAGCGCATAAAAGAGGAATGGCTGAATAACAACTAACGCTCTTAAGTGACTATCATCCATCTGTCGACCTTTACGAACACTTTGAACACTTCAGAGAACTGACAAATGTTATAAGTGTGTATAAATTAGAATTTTGGAATAACCAAATGAAACTTTTATTGTTTGCTAATAATAGTTAGTACAAAAATATAAATTAAAGCTTATTGGAATTTTATTTATAAGAAAGAATTTACGATGAGTTGTTAAAAATCAATTATATTAATATCTTCTGATAAATCAGTAAAACGTATGTATATGTCTTGCTTATTATCTATCCTACAAACGCTGAATGGAAACGCGAAACTATCAAAGGGATAATCAAGATGGGAATCCCTAGAATCAAAACAATTTAAATTCCGAAATTACAATTAGGTTAAAAAGATATTAATTAAAACTTCCAAAATGAATGAACCTGACGTGTGCCATCTATTGGCAGAATGGTGAATTCATTCACGGCGGATTTTTTTTCCCTACTACTTATTTTTCGCATCTGGGTGTTTTGCATTTTTTTTTTTATTTATTTAACGGGTATATTGGTATTTTTTTGAGCGAGTTTCTGTGTTATCTGTGTTTTTTATTAACAATTGAAAAAAATCGTTTTCCTGCATTTTCTTCTTTTTCTCTGTTCTGAACTTCATTGTCGTTTGTTGGGGAAAATATTTATTCATTTTATCCGTTTTTTTTCATTATTGTTTATTCTTTTGCAAAAAAAATATCTTAATCTTTTAATTTAAGCAAGAATTCTCGCGTTTTCATTCAAACCAAACTGCTTTAAGATTGGTAAAGAAGCTAAACTGAAAGTTTTAATCCAACAAGAGAGGATTCCAATCAGATTTACGTTTGTTGGGAAGCTTAGTGACAATATTTGTAGGGAAAAAACAAAGGCAGGAATGAAAAAATGTGGATTCGAGAAATGCTGGTTATTAGAGTAATAAGGTTTAGTTTAAAAATTTTAATTAAACAATATAGATTCAAAGGATTACGTTTTGGAAACGTAACGCTTACGTCACGACAATATGTGTAAAAAAAAAAATAAACCGGAGGCAGATCATATGAAAATTAAAGTAATAAAGACTAGATTTGAAGAATTTTACATTTGTTGGGGAAAGAATAGTGACAATATTTGTTGAAAAAAACAGCCGGGCATATGAAAATATGGATCCAAGGCCTCACATGATCTCTCTCCGCCCGGAGAATATCCATTATTCAAAGTTGCCGGAACGTCAGACCATGCAGATAGTTATTATCATTTATTCGAAAAAAATTGGTAGTATTAATGTGCGGTCACCTTAAAATATCATAGAATTTAGTAAGTTTCTAAATTTTTTATTTAAAACTTTTAAACATATTGACGAAAGAATGGAATGTTTTATTTACAGAATATTTGTTTTTTGACATTTTTTTATTTAAATCCGTGTATTCTCAAAAATGCAAACTATTTATGCTTTTCTTGTGAGTAAACTTACGATGGTATAAAATATTAATATAAAAAAATATAAGCGCCTATTAAGATTCAATGTATAGGTAAGTAAAAATTATTTCAATTGCTTCACACGGGATGACTGTTTAACCTTTCCAGACCAAATTAATGTTTGTCAATAAAGAAATGAAATATTGAAAAAAAAACAATTTATCCATTCTCCTTTTAAACTTATTCATGCCATTCAAATTAATTAATTTTATCCGAAAATTAATTAACCATTTGTATCCAGATCATATTGCTATCTAGGACCACGTAAGTGTTATATGAGTGCAAATGTGGTATCTGTTGATTATTAAAGACAGATGACTCCGTTAAGGGTTATGAATTTTTATCGAGCAAGCAGAAAGGGTTAATTCATTTTTATCACGCAAAGCCATTTTTGACTACGATCGGTAACCTGTGTTATGCTAAATTAGCAGTTAAAACTTCTCAAATATTGTTGTAAATCTTATTTCTTCAATCAAATTAAAACCTGTTTTAAAGCTTTAAGTTTCCATAAAGAAGAACTCCTTTAAAATAGGATTATGAACAAACATGATTTCGTTAATAAAATCTGGACATTCCAACAGAGTAAATCGGAGATATATGATTATGTTACAAGCAAGAAATGTTGGTGACGAATTTGAACTGAAAAAGAAATCTATGAGAAAATATGCATACTCAATATGAAGTCCTATCGCATTATACTGTGGAAAACATGCGTGTTTCAGATCCCAAATTATGATCCATCCCAATGATTCAGTAAAAGGAACATCGTCTTATTGTTTATTTGCCATTACTAACTAGGATCCCTTTCATTTGGTAAGATTACAATCGATTGTATTTACTTTGGTAAGACATCACGTTCAATGTAATGAAGGAATAAACAATAACCGATTCCTATCAGGCTCAAAGGAACAATAAGAAATCTGTAACATTTGATACAAAAGAACATCGATTTAACTTCTTCCAAGGCAAAATTGATATTTTGGAAGAAATAGACCAGATGAGGTGTTCGTGTACCTTAAAGAAGCGAATCGATGTTCTTTTGTATCAAATGTTAGCGATTTCTTATTGTTCCTTTGAGCCTGATAGGAATCGGCTTGTTTATTCCCTTTGTAACCATTACATTCGAACGTGATGTCTTACCAAAAGTAAATACAATCGATTGTAATCTAATACCAAATGAAAGGGATCCTAGTTAGTACGGCAAGTAAATAAACAATCCTAAGACGATGTTCCTGTTTTACTGAATCATTGGGATGGGATCATAATTTGGGATTCGAAACACGCATGTTTTCCACAGTATAATGCGATAGGACTTCATATTGAGTATGCATATTTTACTCATAGATTTCTCTTTTCAGTTCAAATTCGTCATCAGTATTTCTTGCTTGTAACATAATCATATATCTCCGATTTACTCTGTTGGAATGTCCAGATTTTATTAATTCCAGACGAAATCATGTTGGTGTTCATAATCCTATTTTAAAGGAGTTCTTCTTTATGGAAACTTAACAGCTTTAAAAACAGGTTTTTGAATTTGATTGAAGAAATAGCAATTTATAACAATATTTGAGAAGTTTGAACTGCAAATTAGCAAAACACAGGTTAACGCATCGTAGTCAAAAATGGCTCTTGCTTGATAAAAATGAATTAACCCCTTCTGGCTTGCTCGATAAAAATCAATTAACCCTTAACGGAGTCATCTGTCTTTAATAATCAACAGATACCATTACTTGCACTCATATAACACTTACGTGGTCCTAGATAGCAATATGATCTGGATACAAATGGTTAATTAATTCTTATGGATAAAATTAATTAATCTGAATGGCATGAATAAGTTTAAAAAGGAGAATGGATAAAACGTTTTTTTTTCAATATTTCGTTTCTTTATTGACAAAAATTAATTTGGGCTGGAAAAGGTTAAACAGTCAGCCGTATGAAGCAATGTTTCGAAATAATTTTTACTTATCTATACATTGAATCTTAATAGGCGTCATATTCGTAAAGAGTAATTTATATTATTTTATACCATCGTAAGTTTACTCACAAGAAAAGCATAAATAGTTTGCATTTTTTGTGAATACTACGGATTTAAATAAAAAAAATGTCAAAAAACAAATTATTCTGTAAATAAAAACATTCCATTCTATTCGTCAATATGCTTTAAAAGTTTTTAAATAAAAAAATTTAGAAACTTACTCCAAAATTCTATGATATTTTAAGGTGACCACGCATTAATAATATTACTCAATTTTTCGAATATTCAAAATAATAATAATAATTGGCAATTTTTTTCTAAATACAAAATCTTTTTTATCTATATCGTACAAAAATTCTTTCTTATAAATAAAATTCCAATAAGCTTTAATTTACATATTTTGTATAATTATTACTTAAACAATTAAAGTTTCATTTAAATTATTCACAAAATTCTAATTTATACAAATATAGAATTTTGTCAGTTCTCTGAAGTGTTCAAAGTGTTGACTCGTAGCGCCGACAGATGGATGATGTCACTAAGTACGTTAGTTGTCTCTTTGAATGGCTGACATGAAGATGGTAGCTGATCTTGAGCTATATGTTTTAGGCGTCACCACAAAAAAAAACCCATCGAGATGAGATTCTAAGAGCGTGGGGATTTTTAATGTTAGATCTTCGCCATAAACACGTGTTCATCAGTATATGCTTTCAGGCCACGATAGTAATGCGGATGTGTTTCATCTGGCTAAAAGTACCATTCTTCATTTCAATAACATCTCCTGAATATATGGCATAACACATTTCTGTAGTAAGTTCTGATAAACTTCACCACCCGCGGTATTTTCGAAGAAAGGTGCGATTAATCCCAACGCTGACAAACCATACTACACAATTAACACCTTATAAATTCACATGAGGACAAATGAAGATTATCAATTGCCTATTAATGGTAATTATGATAATTCATTGAACCATTTAATTTGTGAAAAAGTTTTGTATTATTGTAAAAAATTGTAATTGTAAAAAATTATTATAATGAATCATGGAATTTTCGATAACTGACAATGTTCTTCATATATATTAATTGAGCTATGAAATTTTAATTATTGTTGTTAATTGTTTATGCAATGGTTATCCAATGTGTGTATGTGTGTACATTTTTGGGACACCTTGTACTTCTTATATCCTCCTTAGTCCCAGCGGAGCCAGTGGGAAGCACTAAACAACACTTTTCTCCATGTTAATGAAAATCCTTCTAAAGTTTTAAATAATATTAAATAAGTAAAATCAGTTGTTATTTGATACAACGTAAGTCCATATGTCTCCTATAGGAGACACTACTTTTTTCAAAAAAATATTTTTAATACTTTTCTTATACGTTTTGATATTTTTGTAACCGATTACCCCAAAAATTAACGAAAGTTGTGATTAAAAGTTTGTATCGGAACTGAGGAGGATATCTACGATAAGCCTATACATTTCATTGATTTGTTTTTTTCTTCCTCAAAGGCTTGCAGAAAATGCCCGCCTTCGATTTCCTAGGACGAAGCGCCGCCTGCCTCAGTGCATCATCATCGGTGCCCGCAAATGCGGGACCCGAGCCCTTCTGGAGTTCCTTAACCTGCACCCTATGATCCAAAAAGCCACCGAAGAGATCCACTTCTTCGACGACGACGAGAAGTATGCTTTGGGTCTGGACTGGTACCGGAGACGAATGCCTTACTCGTTCCCAGGACAGATAACGGTCGAGAAGAGCCCGGCTTACTTCATAACTCCGTCGGTCCCGGAAAGGATCCGGCAAATGAACCCTTCCGTCAAGCTGCTGCTGATCGTGCGGGATCCGGTGACCCGTCTGATATCGGACTATGCCCAGTTGGCTTCCAACAAGGCCAGGAAAGAACGGTCGCTGGCGTCGTTCGAAGATCTGGTTCTGACTGCCGACGGTTCCGTGAACCTGGGCTACAAGGCTGTTCGGATCGGCATGTATTCGCTGTTCTTTCCTCGCTGGCTGAGGACGTTTCCTCGAGAACAGATCCACATTGTCGATGGAGATAATCTGATTGTCGATCCTTTCCACGAGATTCAGAAGATAGAAGACTTCTTAGGGCTGGGCCACAGAGTGATGAAGAAGAATTTCTACTACAATGAGACCAAGGGTTTCTTCTGTGTCAGGAATGCCACGGCAGACAAGTGTCTGAATGACAGCAAAGGGAGGAAGCATCCCAATGTGTCCTCTGAAGTAATCAGAACATTGAGAGTATTTTACGGACCTCATAATCAGCATTTTTTCAGACAAGCTGGTGTTACTTTCAACTGGCCTGTTGAATGATTGGTTATTTTGGAGTTATTGATTCGCAGCGCTGCTATTCCCACAACAAGAAATTTTGAGCAAGATTTACATTTCATTCGTTGTCTACGAAATGAAATTTTCTATAATTTTTTACTCTAATTTTATAATATTCATTTTAATATAAGGAAATAATATACTCACAAAAATACGTAACCACAAATCAGCAACAAATTGCCCCGATGAAAAACACGCGAGAAGCTGTACTATTACAAAGAATAATATCCTTAAGAAAAATTGTAGCATAAAACAAGCAGTGTTCAACTTACAAACCAACTGACCCCACGTAAAATCTCTTAAGTGATTATAATGAAGGAAACCAAATGAAATGAGATCAATATATTCAACGAATTTTACTAAATCACTTGTCAACATCACAAAGTAAATATCAAACAACCTTCAGAAATTGAAAGAAAATAAAAACATTGGCGTCAGCACTAAATTTATCGATTTGTGTCTTCACAGTAACGAAACAAGCTCTTTGAGTTATGAAATTATGCATGCTAAGGCATTTCATTTCAACTAAACGATCTTGTTATATGCTTCTCCTTACCCGTATATTGTGTAATCATAGAGTGCTATGAATGAATCCTCCTTTTAAACTTATTCGCAAATAATTTGCAACTTTATTCATATATTGATTGGTAATGTGGTTTCTGAAAGAAAAACCGTAAAGAGTCTTATTTTTCATAAATCAGGACAAACTTTTTAAAGTTCTAAAACTTTCTAAAGTTCTTAGACAAACATTGTATAAATAAAATAGCAAAGTCATTCTTAACCTTTGGCATTACTTGGGAAGGGAGTTGTTGAAGAAATATAAATTGATTGAAAAATTATGAAAAAAAGGGAGAATTTTTTTAAAAAACGTATTTGTTGAAACGAAAATAAGAAACTATACGTTCTGTTAAACACAAAAACGTCACCGTTGAAAACGTTTTAATTGCACGTAAATAATGCAAAGGGTACTTCGATATATATTTAAAATTCAATGGATGTGGGATAAAATTCAAGAGGGGCATGAGAAAAAAATGTGAAAAATTAATCTCAAAAATTAAAATGACGCATTACTATGTATTAAACATTAAGTCATTAATTGTATATTACATAATATAAGCATTACTGGAAAGAACGGAAATTTTTATATTCTCAAATAATTCAGTTTTTACCTTCTCATTCTAAATTACTTTATTAAAATTCATAAATATGAATTCTTATTTATCTATTCAGAACCTTTTTGTTGTTGGAATAGCAGTTTAAAGAGGCTGGTACTTAAATGGCATTTAATAATACATATCATGTACACAGTTTGTTGTATATCTTAGTTGTTACCGATTGAAGTAGATTCGTTTTTAATTTATTTTTATGATTCACGATCATATATTTCCGAGAATTCGAAACGAAACGTGTTGTCCATCCGTCCGTGACGGATTGTGTTCATATCCAAACAGTTTATATGAGATCTAAAGGAATCGTCAGGAGTATACTTAACCCTTGATTTACACCGCCTTGGAATTGCACGATTTCTTTTTACCACATCTGAAAACAGGTACGGAAGATCTTTTTACTCGACACCTGAAATTCGTCATTTACTCGGCACCTGAATTTCGGCTTAACGCTATAAGGCAAATGCATGCATGGAAATGCAGATGATTCAAATTTTTATAGAATTGAAAGTCTATTTTTATTTCCGTTCTACTCAATTTCAGCTGGCTTGCAAATGTGACAGCTTTTAGCTTAAAACTTGAAAGAAAATTTGGTAATTATTTATCTCCGTATGAGGTAATTTATAAGAAGCTCAGTAATGATAGGAGACGATCTTCGATTGTGCATTTCGTTACAACACTTCCAATCACATCTCTGAACTATGAGTAAGAAAAACCCTGGTGTTAATAAAACTGATTGCTTTAACAATATTTTAGGTATACCATACAGAAGAAAAGACAACCATATTATCAAAAAAGTGGATATTAATCAGATTAAAAGTATTCTTTTAATTTTTGTTTTTACTTTTGTGAATAATACTATGAATATCATCTTGCTCGAATTAATTCATATTTATTTAAATGTATAGTAGTCTTAAAGTTGTTTTTTACATTATTTATAACATTGATTCACGTGAATTTAATAAATTTAATGCTTATCTATTTGCAAAGCTGAATGTGAATTCGAATTTTCATTTTAATTTATACATTTTTTGGGAACCCATCTATCGTGTAAATCGAGGTTTAAGTATAATTTTTGTACGCCAAGCACTTTAACGATTAAATGAGTAAAACTTCCTAAATTGATGCAGTTTTACTTCAGTTTTTTATTCAGGAACGAATGTTTTTCAGGCATATCAACCTGTGAAGATTTTATCTTAATAGAAATTACTGATTTGTTACTAAAACCTAGAATTTAAAAAAATTATTGACTATATAGTAATTAATAATAAGCAGTGTGTTAATATACATATTTTTATTCGTTATAATGTTTCGTTTCTGGTTTGAAATATATATATAAGTATATGTATTAAAGAGGATTGTTGTATTAAATTTCAAATATTTATTCTATTGTTATTTCCTCAGTTGAACTAATTCCATAATTTATTTCTGTTGAAATCAATTCTCTATGTACTATAAAGTATACAAAACAGTTGATGGAGACAAAAATCAAATTTGTGCGAACCCTCTTCAATAAAAACATTCCAAATAATATATGAAACTCTGAGTGTGGAATTTTTAATGTGATCATCAGAATCACTTTTGTTGTTTATCATCTTAATATAAATCTGACTGCGCATGCTCATACCAAATTAAATTTTAATGTTGATGTTGATACTCTATTGCATGAACTGTGATTTCTTAAAATTGTTGTAAATTGAAATTATTGTTTTTCATTGAAGAGCACAAGTATATAATTAAAAATTTGGCTTGAGTTCTGTATATTTAATAAATGGTTCAAAAATATTATTCTATGCTGTACATTACTAATGTTCCTTAGTTACTGATAATAAAAGTCTTACATTTTTCTTGTATTGTTAAGTTATTATGAGTCTAAAAAGGAATTTTATAAAATCATTAAATGAAATTAAATTCCACTAAATAAAACATTATTCCGATTTATAAAAATTATTCTTGCTGAGAGATGAATTGTTTTATATTATATTGAATTGGCATCTAACCATCTTACTTAAAGTGAATATCACTACAACAATCTTGAAATTACAATTTTTATTGTTTGTTTAACTTAAATTATTCTTGCTTCCAATCAAGTTTCAAAATAAAACATATCAGGTACCTTGTCTGTTGTTCTTTTTTCAAGCACAAAAGCCAAAATGTTTTTACAGTTTTTTACCACTAGGATGTTGAAAATTCTTTTACAACTACAGCAATTGGTTTCCCTTTATTGACGGCTATATTTAAAAGTTGAATGTTTTGAATGCAGTTTAAATGATAATTTTTCCTGTCCCTTGTTTTATGTAAAACAAGGTGGATTATTAAAATTTGTTTCACTTCCCATTCTTTGTTTCTTCTAAAGCGTTTTTTAGTCTAAACAATGAATATATAAGCTACTTTGCAACTTCAAGTAGTACCCAAAACATAAAAAATAAAGAAACACTAAAATGGCCAATTTTCATTTTTGCACTTTATTATATATGTATTCTAATGTAATTAGTGGGATTTTTACGGAATTTCAGTGACTTCATGTATTCGTTTAGTTATAGCAGCAATTCACATAAAGCATATGCCCTTGAATCAGGTTTTACTAATTGCGTCAGCACAAAATTGCATGTCTCTTATAATGTAAAATGACTTGTATACGCTTTATAGGAAAGCAATTAGCAAAATTGAATTACCATTAATTGAATAATTATGAAAATTAATTGATTGCCACCATGCAGTTCTTTCCCACTTTAAATCAGATACTGTATGCATTATTAAATAATCATTAAGATTTTTTCTTTCAATTTATTAATGAGAAATATTGGCTTAAATCCAGTGGGCATCTCAAAGATGGTTCAGTAAGATGACATTGGGGATTATATTCATTTAATTAACATAAGCCATGCGCGAAAAATAATTTATTAATTCATTTTTATTATTAAAAAATTAACATCGAAGTTACGTTTTTATCAATAGATATGCCTCTTTTTTCCAAAAACTCGTGAAGCTTTCCGAGTTTTCTAAAAAAAATTACTGAAAAGTTTTTTTCAGTTTATTCAAACAGTTTTTTTAATAACTGCTTAAAAATGAAGCTCAAAACTTTTTGAATGGTTATCAAAAACTGGTATATGTGCGTTGGCTCATAATTAAATGTAAAAAAATCGCTTTTACAGCATTTTTCTGAACATTGAAAGTATGAGTTTATCATTTATTTTTTACGCTCTCTTTTACAGTTACAAAATTCAATCTTACAGCATTAAAAAATTATCTTACGCAATTCGCCCTCGAATAACTTTAAAATAACAAGCGTGTCTGTTAACAAACAAAAGTGCTCATTGTGTTCAGATTCTCCAAAAATTATATAGCGCATCTTCAGATCATTTGCTTTAAACTGCAACTCTGCAATAAGATATCAACTTCCAAAATTCAGATAACATATAAATTCTTCTTCGTTATTATCTAACCTTTCACTTTTCTATCTTATCACTTTAGCCAAATTCGTCCCTCTTTTTGTATGTAATGATTTCGAAATTCTTTAAAATAAATCTTTTTTAACGTCACCTAATTTTAAATATAAACGCATTATTTCTACTTCAATCCTATGACAAAGGTATTTCTACTTTAACTTAGACTCGCAATATTTCTATAGCCTAGCCTCAAATCCGATACTTTTCCCGTTTCGAACTATTTATGCTCTCCTCGTGTTTGCAACGCCCTCCAGCCACTTAGCAGCTTGACCATTGGACAGTCGGACTCTCTCCACGTCTCCCTCCTGACACAGTGATCTTCTCAGTCTCTTCTCGAATATCTTGAAGGATTCCAACAACACTTTGCTTTCCCGACAATATAATGAAAGCCATGCCTTCATTTATAGTGCAATTACAGGAGGTAAACCCCTGAGGGGGCCGGTAGTCCTTGAACCACATTGTTACCTGCATCACCCTCTTTTTAACTACACAACTCCCCCAGTAAGACGCGTGGCCATGGAGGAGTTTTATCATTATTGCAAGATTTATAGTTTTAATAATCCACCTAATTTTATCTAAGTACTAGTGACGCTTCTCTTCTTAGTTATAAAATCGTTTTCTTGCATGTCTGATTTTGCCCCCCCGGGAAGGACCCCACACACACACACGTCCCTGCTTAGTTAAGTCACTGCCCGTGATACGGAGGTACTTCTGTTGTTGCCGTGGCAATGTTAGGGAGTTAAAAAGAGAATTAAAAGGCTTGCCATACTCGTGCCATGTGGCTGAAAATACGGGGACAAAAAGAAAAAAGGGTTTAGTTGCTGGCCGAGGCATCGGACGACTTTGGTGAAGACGGACGAAAATCAAAGAAAGACGCTGCAGCAAAAAACTATTTAAATAAGTTTAAAGTCTTACGTTTTATAAGTATTTAGACTTGAGAATCTATATATTTAAAATAATATGGTAAAACCTTCAGACAGTTCGCCATCCCCAACCACTCGACGGATTTCGACAATTTTTATTTCATGTGAAAGCTTATGATCAAGGGTCGCCTGCCTCCCATCACCCCTATTTTCTAACGAAATCGAAAAAACATATAGAGAATGTATGGTGAAGAAATGTTTTTTTTCGATTCGAAAGTTCGAATTTCGAAGGTTTTTACCATATTATTTTAAATATATAGATGTTTAAAGTGAAGAAAGTGTTCTTAGTCTGCGTCTTCCTTGGATATGCCTGTACGCAACATATCTTGAAATATCGTTTCATGTGTATTTATAATTATCTGCAAGGATGCTTCCCGATTGTTCGCCACAACTGCAGAAAAAAAACACTAATTAATCTTTTAATATTATACTAATTTATTATTGAGTAATTTTTCCTCTTGACTAATACTAACAATATTATTTATAGAAAATATGAAAACTTTGACTAATTATTTATTAACTTAATTAACTATAAAAAGGAAACAAAGGTGTAATAACAGAAGTTAAAACTGTGTTTAAATTATAAACTTTTTATTCAGTGAATCTGTGAAAATAAATGCATATGAAAATCTGCATAGCTATGACACTCTATACCACAAGATAGAAGTTCGCGAATAGAAACCTCATAAGTTATCTTTATTTTCTAGCCTAGTATTTTGATTTTCATTTTCATAAACAGTTTTGTTTTTAATTCTACTAATTTCACGTTATCTTATTCAACTTTAACGCCTTTATTTTAGCGCCTGCATATTTACAGATTTAATATTTCTAATTATCTTCTACTCATAATCCTTCCTTAATTTTTGAATAAACATCTCAATGTCCAAGAAAAGCATCTTCACAATGAAAACAACAAAAAGGTTGTTTTTCAAGCTGTGTGGATGAAACAGGTAGCTCAACTCCAAATAATAATCCCTGCTAAATTTTATTAATCCTAATAAATAATCTTAACATTGCAATTTAATTTTTATTTATGAAATTAATGCGAGAAGCATGTTTACTTTTATTTTACAAGCTGCAAGAATAATCAGAAAGGAGAAAATAATTATTCCCTTTTCAGTAAAATTCTAATCTCAATTGTTAATCCTCGATAGGTACCATGCATCTAAAATTGCGTTTCTGTTTTAAATAAATCTTTCTTTTCGCATAAACATCTTTATTTGGAATTATATATTTTGTTGTATTTACTAAATACAAAATAAAATCTTTTTTAATTTGTCTCAATTCCTGCTTGTTACTATCAATTAAATCGGTACTTCAAAATAAATGCAGGTGTTTAAACAAACATATTATAGATCTGTAGAACTAAAAAAAAATATCTGTTAATGAAACGAACATTGGCAAGGGATTAATAATAACACGATGATTCATTCACAATTCCTAGGAAACTAAACAGATATACACATTGAAAGAAATTCCAGCTATGGCTATTGGCTCTTAATGTAATATGGAAGTACTATTTTTCAAGAATAAAACTAAAATGCCCGTTTTGTGTTTAGCCTCGTAGTATGGTAAAGATAATCGATAATGAATTTTCGGAGTTCTCGTTGACCGACTGGCCGTGGTGGCCTAGTGGTAAAGCCTCGGCTTTGGGGACAGAGCTCTTGAGTCCCGGTTTCATTGTATGTGGACCTAGTTCATGTTAAATCTGACGTCGTAGGTCAAATGTCCTCCCATTGGTGTCATCTGACGGGGCGGTTCAAAATTACGAGGCCCGTCCCAAACTAGCCCTCATATTGCTTCAAAGAGAGTCGTTAATATAACTAAGAGAAACTCCTTGACCGATTGGCTCCAAAATTTGATATAAACCACATTTTTGGTTTCAGACTACGTACATAGTTCTATAAACGAGGATGGATCCAAAAAAAGGTTTACAAGAAGCAGCATTTGAAGAATAATTATTGTGAAGGGAATATTTTTCCCCAGAGTGGAGACCGATGGCACTAGTTGCCTTACAGCGGTTATGTAAATTCAGGTAGGTAGTGTAAATTCACAGACGTGTCAGAGCGATTGAAATGGCTAGACGTTTAGAAAAGTGGTCTCGCTTGTAGGTGCGTCCATACTGCTCGCAAAACACAAGAATTGCTTTAAAATTTCGTTATTCCGATCGTTATTGTGCCACTTTGGACAATAACGATCGCTTGAACCACTTTGGCCATCTGACGCAAACGCCCTGGCATAATTGTTGGATAGTGTCATGTCGTGATGATTTTTATTTAAATCATGTCAATACAAATCATGTGATGATGATTGGTTTGAATAATAATAAAAGGGTGGTGTCTGTTATTCTGTGGTTTAGAATTTTGAACACAAATACAATATGCCTAAAATAAAATTTAAATTTGGAAAATTCACAATTGAAATTACCTTTGAATCAACAGGCAATTGATTAGACTTTAGAAGTAACAGATCACCACACTATGATTAACTTTAAATGTTTTAAAGACAATAGCCAAAAGAATAGCATTGCGTTGTGTGTTATTTTAAGATTAGCATCCAGGTTCGGCATATAAATATATGAAAATATCAGATTGGGTAAAATTCTTGAGAAGTCAGTATGCTATGAGATAATGATTGACAGAAACATATTTAGAAAAATAAAACGATTTATTTAAGATCTAGTAATAACTCTCTCTTTCATTCGCATCTCATGCTACCATCATCATATCAGATCATCAAAAGTTCTTTTTTACTCTAGCTAAGACAATTTCCTCTCTTTCTTCACCCAAAGAATTGTTGTCTCCCACTCCAAACACTGCCATTTTGAATTGCCCGGGATATCGCCAAGCTCACGCCAACCAGCCAATATTTTATAAAGCTGAAAGGTACAGGGAGAATTAAATTTTAAATGCCAAGTGAAGCCAACCTCGCCAAATACTTCACGAGTGGTTATTTTGTGCAGCTAAGTGCCGAGTCCCTGACCGATTGGAACGAGGGGGTCTTATCAGTAACGAATCCAGAATTTTCCTGTAATTGGGAAAACGGAGAGGTTGTTAAAGAAGTTATTACTTTTTGCTGCCAACGTAGAGCGGATATGAGGCGTGTCAAGCCATGTGGTCAGTATATTACTGGACACACGTTTCCGCTTGAGAAAAGTGAGGCCATAGTCCTAAGGAGCTCTGAACCTCAATAAACAGGTCTGGGGTCAGAAAGGAACGGACCGACTTCCTCTCCGGAATGACATCCTGAGAGCTAGGGGTCTGTTGGTCATTTTCCGAAAAGGAGTGTAGGATTGTGTTCAAACTGAGATTGTCTGGGTCCGATAATAGGCTTTTGAAACACGTGCCCTATTATGGGGATGAAAAAATTCAGATGGGAATTCGTTCTCGCTGTTAGAGAAGTGGTTTGCAGAACAACAAATACACATGAAATGGAAGCTTTTAAATTTAACTCAGAAAATTATTAGTATTTAGAATTAAAAATAAATGTATATTAAGTATTTTAAATTAAACACATAAAATTATTCACATTTAGGATTAAAACAAATATGGATTAAATGTTTTAAATTCAATACAGAAAATTATTAGATTTAAAAAGAAGAAAATATTAAAATTTGAATTTTTGTATCTTAATGTGAAAACAAAAGAACATTGTCATTTCAACATGACAGTCATCTTCCTACATGACAATGCTAAGCCCCATACTGTTCGCAAAACTCAAGAATTCATGCAAAAGTTTAAGTGGGAAGTCTGTAGCCACCAACCCTCATGCAGCCCAAATTTGGAACCCAGTGACTATATCCTTTTTCCGAAATTGAAGGAACACTTATCTGGAACAAGTTTTTCTTCAGACTGCTCAGTGAACAGGAAACACTTATCTGATACTGGCTCAATTGGGAGGGACGTGATTTCTACCAAACCGGGTTAAAAAAAATTGGTTCTGCATTCAGATAAATGACTAAATAGATTTGGTGATTATGTGGAAAAGTAATCGGCAAATATACCTCTAAATTCCCTTTCGTATTTTCTGTATATTTTTAATAAATAATTTATTTTTACCCTTGTAATCTTTTTTTGGATCCATCCTCGTATCTAGCTTTTTGTGCTTTTGAGCTATCGTGTGCACATACACAAAGACGGACAGATAGATATGCTTCCATAGACAGATATCGTCCAAAATACGAGTTGAATCTACAATTTCGGTTTAACTGTGGCGGATGTGGGGTGGGTGTATGTCGCACACATCAGAAGGCGCTGCTGGATGAAATAAAACAATTTATTTAATACAAACAACAATATTAAAATCGGCATGTCATGACGCCTCAGGATGTCAGGGTAAGCCCATGGACTCCAAAACATGGGTGAAGAGAACATCAATCACCGAAGGAACCGGGTGACGGCAACCTGGAAATAAAAGGCAAAAGAGAGAGAG
>BGPR01004991.1:42378-101482 GCA_013235015.1 Araneus ventricosus
TGGTGGTTAAAGTCAAGGTCCAAATCCTTTGATTCGAATCCGCTACATAACCACATACCAAATTTCATTTCTCTAGCTTATTTCGTTCTTGAATTATCTTATTCAGACAGACAGACGTAATTCCAAAAATCTTTTTTTCGGGCTCAGGGAGGTCTAAAAGGTGGATATTCATCAAAATCTCGTGGTCGAAATTTTTTGACGATTACAATACTTATTCTCTGTATATTTCGTATACGAGAGAGCAAAATAACGCAACAAAATTTTCTAAGAAATTTATCTGTGTGAGAGATCAAACGCGCATTCAAAACTTATTACATTGCCTATCCGAAGTTATAACTTGTCACAAAAGTGTGTTACTGAAGAGCATTCTAAGAAGATGCCTACAAAGTAAGATAGAAAATAGTAACAACAGAGCTCTCCTAGATGACAGACCGCTCTATTCAGATGTCTGCTACTGATATGCTACATTAACGTCTCGTTTATAACTTGCATGAGTACTGAGGGTGGTCATAAATTATTGGACCCATTTCAAAAATTAATTTTAAAAACTAATAATGTTACAACTAATGTTTTATCTTTTAAATGAAAGAGCAAATAAAAAAATTTTTTTCAGATAGGTGGCGTACCATTACGACGTTCTAAATTTGCTACAGTGAGAGATTTCCATGTGCAATAGCTACCGATCAGTAGAAGCTGTCGCGTGTTTGTTTTTTTTTTTTGGTTTCCTTTCTTAGTTTGTTTTTAACATCTCGAAAACTATTCAGTTTTCGGATTACAATTGATTTAACAAATTAAATAACGTAAAATTCCCTATAAATACATGCTTTTACTTTTCTTCTATCTTTAATAGTTCCGCTCTCAAAATGGGATATATCCCAATAATAATAACCACCTGGAAAAAAAATTTAATGAGATCTCATTTCAAAAAAGCCGTAATTGTAACATTATTAGTTTTGAAATGGGCCCAATAATTTATGACCACCCTGTATTCTGGGATCAAATGCGCAATTTTGAAATGTGGTCTAATGATACGGAAGACTTCTGTGCTAACACTCAACTCTCGAATCTTGCTTGTCATACTAGCACGACGTTTGATCTACGATGGCTGATTTAACGTTCATTAGGCTTACACACATAAGGGGGGGGGATCCAGAAGAATCTGTTGTGGCACCTACAATCCTTCACTCTGGAACAGCGATTCTTAACCTTTTCGGCTCTACGGACCACATGTTGTGTAAAAAAATATTTTGATTCCTACTAATTAAATATACAAGAAAAAAATATAAGCACATATATTTATACATATTGTATATGCATGTATATGCCAGTAATTACTAAAGCTTACTGTAAAAGATTGAAAATATATTGTTTTATAAAGCAAAAAATGAGTGAAGACTCTTGAAGCTCTTCTGACTTCGACTCTTGACTAGCCGTTCGCGGCTCACCCATCCCATGAGCTCTAGAAGACTACCAACAAACCACCTCGGCAACGAAAGTGAAAAATTGACACTTTCAAGATGCAATCAATGGATGCCAAATGCCCGCATTTGAAATTCGTTACCCATTTTGCTGGAGGGAAAAATTTAAAAGAAATCCGAAACATCGTAGTATGATAATGTTTCAGGCTTGATTCACTTGTCTTGTCTTCGCGTCTGGCTTGATTGTATCAGCATCCATTCAGTGCGTAACGAAGTTTGCATCACGCAGTTTACAGAAAGAATGTCAGCGATAAAACATTATCATGTTTTAAAAAATGCATATTTTGCTTGTTAGAATTTTAAAAATTCTTTTTTCAGTGATGTCTATTTACTTTTCAAACTATT
Source organism: Araneus ventricosus (assembly GCA_013235015.1). NCBI lineage: Eukaryota > Metazoa > Arthropoda > Arachnida > Araneae > Araneidae > Araneus > Araneus ventricosus. The sequence continues at coordinate 44,202 of BGPR01004991.1, forward strand.
TTTTTCTTTGAAATTTATATTATTTTTAAAAATTTGCTCTTAATTATAACAACGATAACGTGCACACACAAAATGTATTATTAAGTCGCACGCGCGTGTGTATAAGCGCAGTAGCTAAACAGTGAAAAGTTTTTGCCGTAAACTATACTTGCATTTCAGTTATTTGAAGATTTCATTCTTTAGTACGTGTTCATCTACGAATTGATACTGACAGAAAGGTGTTATACATATTAAATAAGGCATCTGGTATAAGAGAAACGTTAGTTAGCGTAAACAGTTATTAATTCCATTTCATCTTCTTAAACCCTATGGTGCTATTTATACTGTTTGGCATTTTATTTTTAGTCTTGCTTTTTCTTTTATATTAATTTCATTTGATGTTTATTCAATTATTTAAGGATTTTGAAAATTTTTAAGAGTTTTACTTTAAGTAATTTTCAATTCTTCATCTATAGTTGGGTATTCTCTATCATAATTTTCAGGATTATTATACTATTCTACGAAGCAAGAGGTACTTTTGACATATATATTCCATCTGTTTTCATTAATATTTGTATATATTTTTCTATATAATCTCATTTTTTTCTTATTTAGGGAAATTGCATATTAAATATTTATATAGGGATTATAGTATTTTATTCTATTTATACATTTTTGGGATGTGCAATATTTTTAGAGTTTCTGAATAGGTAATATTTCTTTTTTATTATCTTTATTTTTTATCTTTATTGTCTTTTTTGATTATATGATACTACTGAAAAATACTTGAATCGATATAATTTATATATTTTCAATATTCTTCGTAGTGGCTGTTGACGTCTCGATTCGAATTTTTGGATTCCGATTTCCCCGAAGATTCTTTGTACATGCATTCCTGATGTTGGTTCAATCTGCCATCAAGAGGTAACATTCCTCTCACGGTGTTTATTTATTCGCTTATTTGCGCGAGCCAACACACCCTATAAAGAGGGTATAAAGCATTGATTCGAACGGCGGGGAACCGAGTTAAAAAAAACAACTACAATACATTTACAAACAAAACATTGCTGAATCAGACACAATGCAAAAAATCAACATCAAAAATTCTGAACAAGCTCAGAACTTTTTTTTTTGGAAACTGGAGGTCGTTTCTGTCATCTGATCTCAGCTGAATTTAATAAGAACAGTTTTTAAATAGCCATCATTTAGCTTCTAAATGAGGAGTTAATTTAGAAATTTCCAAATGGCTTAAATGCATTCAAATTCCTGCAAATTTTTATTATGACTTATAATCAAGACACCATATGATCTGCGGTGTTTGTATAAAATCGCCCCCCCCCCTTCTTAAGGTAAATTGATTTATGGCAATAAAAGATATGCGTGACAATCTTCCCCCAATCAGGCGTTCTGAAGAATGCCAAAACAGCTTCTTGACTTAAAAAAAGAACTGCACTTGATCGGTGCGACACACATTTCAGACTCTTCACGAAGATCTTAATTATTAGTTTCAGTAGGTCAGCAACCGTATTCCTATATTGTTTGCTTTCAATCAACTGGTGGGCTCGTTTAAAGTGTCCGTGTCTATCACCACCACTTACTCTGTCATGGGAAGGTTGTTATGGTGATTCAGCTGTCCATACTTCGGGCCTTAAATAATGAATGAATAATAAAAAAGTGAAGTATTGATTGAACGGTCGGGACAATGGAGTGTTGTACAAAGTAACCCACTAGGCCGCTATGGGAAGGAAATAGAGAGAATAAACGAGGTTGTCTATGAAATATAAATTGGAAAGAAATTGGTTTTATTATTAAGAAAAATAAGGTGAACATAGTTTACGAATCATTAATGCATGCTTGTTCCACATTGTTGTGGGATACAAAAAGGTGTCTTTTATATAACACAGAAAATTCAAGATTATAGGTTTTATGGGAAAAGAAAGGAAACGAAAGCAACCCAGATAGACCCGGCCTACGCGAAAGGGTGTAAGGCCCTTAGCGGGACGGTGGGGAATAATAATAATTAAAAAGAAAAAAAAGAAGAGAGAGAGAGACTGCCGTTAGCACAAAAGGGGTCAGCCCCCTAGCCTCCAACGACAAGGAGAGCTGGGTGGATTTAGGAAACATAAAAAATATTAGCATATTAGCCCATATTTTAAAATAACTTACACAACAAAACACTAAACTATTGCACATACTACAACCAGAAACAGGGGTGGAATTTAAATGCATCTCACAATAATCCTGAGCAATTACATAATTACAAAATATTAATTTACAATGTGAAAATTAAAGTCTGCAGTAAGTATTTATAAGCAATTTTTCAATCATGGGTAGATAGGTTTGTTGTGGAATTCATACCTCTTTCAGCCAATAAAATAGAAAGCCAATGCATTCACGCTTGCCTTATAAACGTGAGTCTAAAAATAAAAATATCGAGCCTTCAAGTGGCAAGTTCTTATTAGATTTCCTAAAAAAAATTTTAATCTAATTTCGTTGACCTTTCATTTACAATATTCTTTGATTTTAATTATGTATACACATTCCAGGATAAATTTCCAATTTTTATTCAATGTAAACAGAAGTTTTAATATTGAATAAAAATTGGAAATTTATCATAATTATTAATATCATTAGATTTATATAACTCAGACCTTTTTAAACTATAGATCGTTTAGAGCAATTTTGGGATCGTTAAACTTTCCCAGTTCCTACATCTTTAAGATTTATTAAAGCTTATGATCAAAGATTGTTCAGAAAACCATCCTGATTTCCGAAACTTTAATAAAACTTCCTAAATAACTATTTTAAATTAAAATTTATTTCATTTATCATTAATTAACACATTTTAAGTTAAAAACAAATTTTTTGAATGAAAATAGGATCAGAAAAATTGATTGAAAGACTTTTCGAAAAGAAAAATAATATAAATGCCACAAATGTAACACAGTTTAAGAATATCTAGTAAAAATGAATATTGCTGAAAGCTTAGTCATCTTTCTTCGAAATAAATTAAGTATAATTAGAATTTTCCAGTATAATTACAAACATGGTACATTAAATCTGGCTGAAACAAAAATCTAAAAAATCTATAAAAATCACCAGCATAAAAATAAGGCTTAGAAGATTCAGTTCGATCTGTTAGGAATATTATTTGAAAAAGGTTTTTTGCATATTTTGAGAAATTTTAACGTATTGGTTGATTAATAAAAATCCGAGAGTATTCTTCCCTCGACTTTCTTGTAAACTTCCACAATACGGCTCGATTGGTACTGAACTTCAAGAGAAATGAGTATTCATCTTGACCGTTTCTCTTTGTCCAACGGGATCCAAAATTTGATAGAAATCTACAATTTTTGTATCAAGACCATATGCTGAATTTCATACATATAGCTTTTTAAATTTTTTAATTATCGCTTTCACATGCATAGAAGAGGCCGCGATGGCTTAGCCGTAAGGTGCACAAGCCGAAGAGCTCTAGGTTCGAAATTCGCTTCCACTGATGATACGTCGAGTAGTCGTGTAAAGTAAAGTACAGTCCTAAACTACAAATGTATCTTCAAATTATCTGTAATAGAGGCATAAAAATTTATTCGAAATTGAAATAAGCTTCTTCAGTAGTCGAAGTAAAAGCAAAGATTTTTTTGATTTCCTTTTCTTTTCCCTGCACATACTAATAAATTTGGTTACAAGATAGAATAAAAAGCAACAATAATAAAGATTTCTACTTTATAAAACATACTTTGATAACCTTCATTATTGTACTCCAGAAATTTAAGGTAAACATCTAGAACATACTAGATACAGAAAGAATGCGAGTTAACTAAATATGCAGAGCATGTAAGAGTTAGTTAAATGTTTATAGAATCGTCTGAAATCTACGCAGGATAATACTATCTTTAAAGACTAAAAACCATCATATGATGAGTTTGATGATGGACTATGATGTATGCGAATTTGATAAATGATCTTTAGAATTCTTTTTAAAGTATTTCCAGTATAATTCTATTAAAAAACGTACAATTTAAAACTTGGATAATTAACATTTTGATTTTCCTCCTCAATTTTTTAAAATATAATTGACTTAGTTTTGGGAATTTCTAATATTTTTATCATTAACTAAATACTTAAGTAAATAAAAAGGTTTTGAGATGGTTTTGATATTTTTTAAATATCTGAATTTGGTTGCTTTTTAAATAAAATATGCTCTGCGTTAACATAGTTGAGTTTGAACTATAGCGTTCATAAATTTTATATATGTGAAAATCTTTCAAATAAATCTTGTTTACTGCTATTTGCTTGAAGTTTCTTATTCAACGATGCATTAATTTTTCATACTAAAAGAATTTCTTGCCGTTTCAGTGTTTTAGCACTTCAAAATCGACAAGTTTCCAACACGCTACCAAAGAAATATACGATTTTTATACTATAAACAAGCCCCTTTTGCTTGTTGTTTCCTTTCTTAAAGGATCGAGGAAAAATCCCGTTTAAAGTTCTCTTCTAGAACTGGAACGTAAACCCTAGATTTATTGCAACTTAGTGACCGAAAACTATAATTTTTTTAGCGCCTCCAACTACGGTCGTCTCAGAGATCGCTGTTGAAGAGTAGGTGAAACATAAAAAAAATGTAAAGAGTTGCTGGAAAAAAAATGGCGGGAAAAAAAAGAACGAAACTAACACTCACATCCGTGTTCCAAACCACAGGAGATAGGTATTGATAGACTGGAGCTGTTTTTGGTAAAGTTAGATAAGACCCAACGTTTTGTATTGATCTAACCCATACAGTGAATAACTGCTCCGCGTCTTAAGAACTTTGCTATCTGTTGAAGGAAGTAGTTGTGACTGGCCTTTGGGACTCACAATTCTCTTTCTAAAAGACAGTTCACAACGTTCTATCACAACAAGGGAGAGAAAAAAGGAAGAAAACTCCTTCTCTTGAAAATTATATGAAGAGGTTGAAAGGAAAATTTATGGTCTTCAGATAACTTGATTAGTCAAGCATTTAGAAGTAGTTTTCTAAGTGTGATTGAGATGTGATGCACACTAGGTTTAATATTTCCCGGTTTATTAATTCAACGCTAATTATCTTAATGTAATGATGTTTAGTTGGTATTGTCATGTAGAAGGAAATAAAAAAAGATTTTGAAATATTAGTCGGCTAGATATTTTGGTGGGTCTCATGTGACTGAAAGGAATTAAATATTAGAGTTTTAAATTAATTCTCGTTTGATTTTTATTACTCTTTAGACGGCCATATTCTGCATTATTCTAACTTCATTAATTTATCTTATTTTTACCTTTTTTTCTTCTATTTTCATTGTTTTCGTGAATACTCTTTTTGCTAAATAAAGCTGTTTAATAAATGCCGATTTATAAATTATATCTTTGTGATAATATGAATAATAAGACGATGTCTTCGCAGTATTTGTTCCCTTTTTTGTTAAAACCTTTTAACACTGAATGAATTATTCATCTTGTTATGTTTCTCTTTAAGCTTATATGCACAGATTTCAAAAATAAAAATATTGATCAATCAGAGAATCATTTATTTTCAGCGATTCTCAGCTAATGTTTTTATCAAAAAATCAAAACAAGTACTTCATTTTATAAAACTAATATCTAGAAAATTTTTAGCTCAATTTAGTTTTTCCATGGAAGATGTGTTTATGTATATCATGTATATATGGGGAAAATGCATAACTAATCGTTAAAATATCAATAAATATTCGTATTTTGATAATTTGATCATGTTTTTATAACCATAGAGAAGTAGCTTCAATATTTTTTCTAGAGAACTGCATTTTTTTAACGAGGACTTTTGCTCATGTACTAAAATTTAGGAAACATTTCATCTGTCTACCTCTCTCTCGCTTGTTCCATTTGTCGGAGGCAATTCACGTGACATCCATGTGTACGCCCCAATTACATGATAAAACTGTGCATGCCATGCACCATTTAATTACACGATGTCTTACGATGATTGTGTCGTCATTTTTATTTCTGCAAGGTACGAAAAAGATTCCAAAATAAACTAGTGTTTAACATTTGACGTGTATCACATGACCATGAATTAGCTCCATTATCCTTACAAATAAAACTAATTGTCAATTTAAAGGGTTTTTTCAACGAAATCATCACCTATCTCGTTTTCCCATATTTTACAAGAGGAAGAAAAAATTGAACTTTTCGTAACCAAAAACAAACATGGCGGATTTTTTTCACATCGGTTCATCATTCACAATCCCATGGGGAGAAAATCCACCGTATCCGTTTTTGGTTGCTATTTTTCCCCCTCTTATAAAATTTGGAAAATTAAGGTATTTGGTGTTGATCGTTGAGCTACGAAGTATTCAAATATCTCATTCAGAAGAACCTTATTTAAAAAGATATTAAACTATTGTTCTAAAACTATCATTCATTATATATTCCAGTAACGACTTTCTTGTACTGCACTAAGTTCATAATTCATGGCATAGAACTTTTTTGCTAGCGAAAAGGATTTCCGTGGTCCAACTCTGTCTATTAACTTGTTATTCGTTAGTAGTTAAACGTCGAAATGTTCTCATCAAAGTGTCATTTAGAAGATTCCTGATTACTATTTTTCTGGCGGTCCACTTGGAGATAGTTGGAATTTTATAGCTTTTCTATCGGATACCCTTAATGAGATTTTGATATATCCTCCAATTTCGGTGTTCCGTTTAGAATGATATCGAAGCAGACGATTTTTTAAATGAGTAAAAGAGCAAATATGGCGGTGAAGGATTTTACCGATAAGAAAGCACAGCTTAGCATATTTTAATCGCGATTTGGTTTTAGAAAAATATACTGTATCTTTCTTCATGAAAGGTTCAAGTAACTAATTCCCATCTAAAAAATATACGATGTAGGAAAAATCATTCGGAAAAATAACCGAAATTATTCTTCAATTACCATTATTGAAAGTGTTCCGAATCATTGCCTCTTGATGTTCTGCAGAATGAACTTTTATTAAATACAGGATAATTAAGTTACAATGATTAATAACTAATGGTAAAACCAATACAACCACGTATATTCCAATTATTCTGAGCTAGTCAGAGGTCGCGACGAGCAAGAGCTTCGCGTTGATTGGCGGGTTTTCCTCGAGTCGGTTATTGAAATTGTCTAAAATAGCGATATTCAAATCTTCATAACTCGGTCAGTTTTTGTCGCAAAAAATTAACCTTTTTTGTTTAAAATGTCAGTGTGTCAAGAATATTTTACTAAATATGACTGGATATCACCTACTACACCTGATGTAGAAGTCTGATTTAGCTCCTATATATGGCGGTAGGTTGCTATCTTGGAGGAAACTGACCCACATTGTAGTTTCCCTTGGACTAAAACCTGAAAAATCTCCAGAGGCCATCCCGACCATAGAGAGTAATTCTTTTCTAAAAGGCACATTGATCTACCAGTTTTCGAATAATGCTGGTTAAGAGCACAGCCCGAGGATAGGTACTGTTTGTTGTATTGCTATATCACAGTGTAACAAATTCGAATAAATTATACAATTCTCATTAATTATGGAATGAATATGCACATAAGCATTCATTTATTAATCTGACCCATTCTTGAGGGGATATAAATTCCAGTCACTAAATGTCCCGGAGAAAGCAAACTAATCCAATTTCGAAATATAACTCTTAATTTAAAATTTTGAAAAGGATATAATTAGCAATGGCTTGGTTTATTAGTTTATGATTATTAGTGTAGTACAATCTCATTAATTATGCGAATGATCGCAAACAACAGAAAACAGTGAGAGTGTGCTCTCCCCAGCTTTCTCTTATACTTCCACTAGATGGTGGCGTTTATGTTTAGCTTCGCCGAACATTGAATCGAACCATTTATGCATTTTTGACTCTTCTGCTTGACCGATGGGTCCAAACTGTGATACATACCTACAATTTTGGTGCCAAGACCACTCACCAAATTTCATTTAGCTGGCTGGTTACGTTTTTGACTCATCGTCTTCACATACATGTAGAATGGGGGGTTATAAACTCGGCGGTGTGCTAGGGGTGTTGATACTAAATGAATAGGCGTTGTGTCAAGCAAACACAAATTTATTAAAACACTAATTATATTTACAAAACGTTTATTTACAATTTAATAAAGATTTTTAGAGGGAATCATTATATTTAAATGATAGCAATTGCTTTAAAAGAACTTAAAACTAAAGATGCTATTATGAGAAAGCTAAGAGCCGTTAGGCTTTTAATTTGCTGAGCATGACCATACACTATCATCAGGCACGCTCCCAAGATATAGACGACTCCTTCTCTCTCGGCTCCCACGGGAAGAATGAGAATCCCCGTAGGTTTCTGGAATGCGCTACTCTCAGCTTTTTCTGCAACTGTCCTTCAATTGCATTTCGGCCGTTACGTGCTGCCTTCTGGGTGTATGGTTCTTAATAAAATTCTCAGAGGAGATAAACTAAACTAATAACTACTTCTCCTCTACATATATGCGGACAGACAGACAGATAATCTACACGTCGACGGATTTGCTCCCAAATTTGATACACATCTACAATTTTGGTGGCAAAACCACATGCCAGATTTTATTCATCTAGCTAGTTATGTCTTCCTGTTATCGTCTTCACATGTACAGGGACGAATTGGCAGGCAGAGTTCCCGTACATGGATTTCTTCCAAATTTGACACAAATCAAGAATTATGAAGATAAAACCATATCCCAAATTTCATCCATCTAGTTCGTTGCGTTTTTAAGTTATCGCGTTTGCATGTACACGGGTGGATAGACAGATAGACTTTCTTTTACCGGATTTCACACAAAATTTGATAGACATCTACTACTGTAGAATAAAGGCTGCACACCAAAATTCATTTATATAGCCTGTTTCGTTTCTAAGCAATAGTATTCACAAACAAACATAATTCCATTTTTTTTATTCAGATATATTCAAAACGTTTAAGATTCCTCACAATCTCGGAGTGGAATATTTTGACGATTGCAATACTATCTTTTTGTATACTTCGTATGAGAGGAAGTGAAGACAGAAAATACTTGATTTAAAATAATTCAGTTGAATACAACAAAATCATAAAAACATACCTAACATCCCGAAACGAATATCCACATCAAAAAGTAAAAATGAAATTAATAATAATATCATAAAATCTATATGTAAGGAGATATCCTAGTTCTTTCTGAAATTCGAAAGAGCTCAGCTAATATTCTTGAAATTTTGCAGTAATAAATAAATAAAAATAAAAGCCAAGAAAATGCTCGAAATTCCTATGATAATTGGCATACTTTTAATTCATTTCAAATATTTTATACCTATGTAAAAAGAAATTTAGAAAAATGAGTGACTTTGCTTACGTTCATTTAAGAAAGAAAAATAAATTCAAACCTTGCTTCATTTACCACTCGATTAGGATTAATAAATAAAATATATATACATATACTTTTAAAAATTCTGCTTCTTAACTATTTAAAGTTAGCCTGCTATGCGATATTCAGACACTTCTTTACAATTAAGGTAAGGCATTAGGGAATTCTTTTAACTATTTTTCACTTAGCATTATAAATAGGAAGAATTTATGGATGCAGATTAAATTCCAAAGTATCTACTATATTTATCATCTTGAAGATGAATTTCTGATACATTAATTTTTATTAACTGACTATGATTTTTATTTATTTTCCCTTTTTTAAATGTTCCCCTATTTTATATTCAGTAAAGACTAGTTCTAGATGTACTTCGTTAATATCTAAATTTTTTATTCATTCATATAATATTTTGTGAGGGTTGGTATTTATTAATATATATCATCTTAATAAGGTGAAGATTTAAATTAAAACGCTATATAAAATTAGAGAAAATAATTTTTTAGAAAGATCTAATTTTTCTACAATTTACATTTAGAAACCCTTGAGGTTTAAAACAGTTTCGTGATTTTAAATGTTTTTAACACTGTGGAATTTAATTCCTTGGAAAAGGCCTGAAAATAAGCTTTTGTATCTTTGAATTAGTAGGTACAATTTTCATCTGAAATTTGAGTGCATGAAATTTTCTTCTAAATGTTTGTTATTTCCGCACGCGTTAATATTTCATCGAGTGCTATTATTATATATACTAGAAAATCACCCGTCATACCATGCCTCTTCATTCGAGAGATTTCCCGTCAAATTTGACGTGTTTAAATATATATATATATGCGAGAGAAATGTTTAACATTGATTGAATGTTTTCAATCAATGTTAAAATAAAATAAACACGTGTTTTATGAAATCTTTGTGATGGAGTTTCGGCTTCGATGCGCCTTCTATAAGCGGCTGCATCTACTGCACGAATCCTGTCCAGAGATTCCTGGCTTTGCCTCCCTAACCATCTTGCCTTCCTTTGCTTTGTCATCCGCCGTCTTTTTTGCGATGGGTTCTTTCTCGGCATTCATCGTAAAAAATATAGTAAACTAATTCATGATTGTAAAATATTAAATTATAGTAAAAAATATATACAAAATATGTATAGATTAATTCAATAACCACGAAATTCTCAACTTGTCAAACGTAAGTCAAAAGTTAAAATTTCAAAGGAATTCTTTTTCGAAATTCTAATCAAAACAAAGCACTTCTCTGCTTGTCAAAAGTTGCCAAAAAATACTATCAAATTTTATCATCACGATTACAATAAATAGTCAGATGCATCGTGACGTCCAAACTATATCATGCGCATGATATACCACTGACGCGATTTACTACTTTATATTGAAAAACGGAAATTAATTTGAAATATATAATTAATATAATTTAAAATTTATCGGGAAATATTGATCATAGAGAGATAAATTTTATATTAATCGATAGCAAATTTTATTTGACTATTTTAGAGCTATTAAATTTGAAATTAGAACGGCAATTACTTTTTAAAATAAAAAATTACTGAAATTTAGGTGCTCTAACAATGAAATAATGCTGTTTAACGTCTCGCGGTGCTATGGCGCGAATTTTATTGTTGGTGACGTCAGAGCGTTACAGGATCAGTGAGAGACTGATCTGGGCTATTATATTAGTAATTTTTACATATCTTTTTTTTCCCCAATTTATCAACATTTTCATTCCGTGCAACGTTGGGGTCCAGTGTTTCCATAAAAAATTATCTGATTTTTTTTTTGACAAAGCATTTTTATTTTTTAGTTCACGAGCATTTTTAGATCAGTTACATTTTCATTACTAAAAACCAATACCTTGCTATTTTTTTAAATTCTTTTAATAAACGAATCATTCGATATTATGCGATAGATTTTTACCTTAAATTTTGCATCAAACTACAAAAACAAATCAACAAGATTTCGAAATCTGTAACTTCTTCACTAGGAACTATTTCCGAAATTGCCGTTCCGTTACAGATTAATGGCAATCTAATGGCGGCCACGTAACCGAGATTTTGATGATGAAGAAGATGAAAATGCAGCTCCGGTGCCGAATTAATGTGCGGCCATCGGTTACGATAGAGAGCCATCAAGAATCCCTGTCTGCCGGTGAAGTAACGACACAGATGTAGAAATAACGACGTCAAGTGTACGTGGTTAAGGTGTATTTATGTCCAAGAACTTCGGGAATGCAGGTCGCAAGTTGCCTTAATCAAATCAAGCCCGAAAGAGTTATTGAGATCGGAGACGTATCTGTGGATGATTGGTTGACATGTGGGATTGATTTTGAATATATATTGAGTCATTCTGTAGCGATCTCATTGCGAATTCAATCAATCCGATTTGATTGGTGATATTAATTTGTTAGGGACAAATGCCGATCGGTATTTTGTACCTTACTAACTGATATATCCTACGTTGCTCGGGATAAAAATACTTTCACGTCTAATATTTTTAATGTAAAAAATACTTTTACATAAAATATTATAATACACTAAATCCTTTTATCGACTGGAACAGTTTTTAATTAAAATGATAATTGAACCAAACGATTTTTAAAAGCGACTGAAAGTTGATTTTCTCTATAAGCTATTAATATTGTTAGCCTTCTAGGTTCGTCAGCAGAACTTGAACTTCGCATGAGCAGTGAACAGGTAGTCTTTAATTAATGAAAAATTAAGTATTTAATTAATTGCCACGAAACCTTCACTAAAACCTTCTTTATACTTCATAGTATTTGTGAGCAAAATTTAAAGAAAATTTATTCGGTAGTTTGGCTTTCTATAGTGTAGAAAAAACTGTCGTTTCAGTTTCATTTACAAAGATTAGAAATTAATGTTCTTTTAACATAACTTGAATACGATTTTCGTTTTAGTTGTTGGGTATTAAAGATCGCATTTCAATTCTTAGACAGTGTATTGACCTTTAGATTATGAATAGATAAACGGGGATTCTGGAAGAAAAAAATGGAAGAATACTTCATTAAGAGGTAAGATTTATAATACCCTTCCACTGACCGTGGTGTTATTACCTATTTCCTACCGCCAATGGAAATATTACATACCTTATAATTATTTGACTTATTTGCCTTCGCGCTGCCATCAATTCAAACAAAAATCTACTCGATTATGAAATGATACTCCGAAACCATGATGATAAGCTATTCTTATGAAACGCATTATACGAGGCTTATTTTAAATCTTACATAAATGTATTTGGCATGATTTCAGAGTTTATCCGGCTGTAATGTAATATTGTTGTAATATAATAATTTTAAAACATACGTGTTATTTACAATTTCATCTGTAGATGGCAGCACGAACTAAATGGGAATTAAAGACTTAATTTTTGACTGCTTTTAGATGAATGATTCTTTCTATCACCGTTTTATTTCCAAACTGATTTATTGATGAATTTCTACTTCAGTTTGAGCTGGTCTTTAATTAGATAATGATCTTTAATGCTGAGTTTAGATACATCTATCAATAGCATCGAAGTTAAAGTTGACGAAAAGAGAAAATACTGCAACAAGATTTGCTATTTTCTTCGACCGCCCGTAGTGTTATTCTTGTCTTTTGTCATTGCTTTGCCACCACGCACAGGGTGATATAAAAGGATAGGGAAGTAAAGTTATCTGAAAGGAGATTAAAGGATTCACAGATCAGTTCCGAGGAGAAATTTTAGTTATATTAACGTCCCGTTTTGAAGCAACAAGAGTGCTATTTTGGGACTGACCTCGTAATTTTGAACCGCGGTCAGATGACGAAGACAACGCCTGAGCAGACACCCCTCTCTCCAAACTTCCGCACCGCACCAACGGGAGGATTGCGTATGATTTAAGGTGCAGCAGGCCCTATACACGACGGATCTTCAGTGGAATCGGGTTTCGAGCCTGGAACCCTCCGGCCCCGAAGCCGAGACCTTACCACTAAGCCACGGCGGCCTCCCCGAGGAGGGAAGTGGGTGAATGACAAATCATAAGGTGACCAACTTTTTGCAATGAAAAGGAGGACGCAAATAAATTGAAGTAAAAAAATATTGAAAATAATAGAAATATTTTATTCATTGCAACAATAATATAGAATACACTATAATCTGATAAATGCATAATAAAAGCATGCAGCAGAACACTTTTCGAGAAGGAGAGAACTTACAAAAGAAAGACTATCCTCCTGAAAGGTGGACGGTTGGTCACCTTAATAATTACTAAGAGGTACAACATCTGTGCAAGCCAGTTCGTAGAAGAACCACCGAGGCTGTTCTCCCCTCGATTTCCTAGTATACTTCCACAATGCAGCACGTTTTGCGTTTAGCTTCGCTTAGGAAGAGAATCGAATATACATTTTGGAGAAACGCCGCTTTGACCGGTTATGTTCAAAATTTGATATACATCTACAATTTTTTATGGCAAACCCACATGCCAAATTTCATTTATCAAGCTCCTTGTGTTTTAAAATTATTGTATTCACAAACGCATTTCCAAACAAACAAACAGAATTCCCACTGTTCAAAATTTGACGCAAATCTACATTTTTTGTGAAAAGATCTTCAAAAAGCATCAGCATCTAGCTTGTTACGTTTTTGAATTATCGCTTTCACATACGTGCGAACACATGGATCGACAGACAGTAAACCCTTTCAGAAGTTCGGTCCAAAATCTGAATCAGATCAGCAATTTTAGTAATAAAACCATATACCAAATTTCACTTAACTAGCTTTTTGCATTTTTGAGTAACCGTGTTCACATGCTTATGGAGCAACAGAAGACGGACTGCCTGTTGACGAATTTCGTCCAAAATTCATAGATATTTACAAGTTTGGGGAAAAGGAGATTGCAGTTTCAATTCTTATGGCTTCGTTGCATTTTTGTGTTAGTTATACTAAAATTAGTGTAGTACAACTAACACAGTTAGTTGTATTAAACTAATAGTTTCTTTTGCTTAGTTATACTAACATACCATTTTGAAGCAACACAAGGGCTATTAGGGACAGATTTCGTTATTTCGAACCGCGGCCGGATGAGGAGGATGACACCTGTACTGTCAACCCCTCTCCAAACAGCCGCATCACACTAACAGAAGGACGCGTGGCGTTTTTCAGTTATCTTGTGTACATATGTACGGACAGACCGTCTAATACTCACACTTAATTCCTTTTTTTTTAACTCGCTGATACATGAAACTTGGAGTTCGCAAAATCCCGCAATCGAAGTTCCGTAAAAAAAATTTAAATATCACAATATCTTTAATCATAAGAAAATTAAAATGGATAATTTGATTGATTTTTCCATGCTGGGATTGCAAACCATTAATGGTGTCATTTTTTATTGTATATTTATGACTAGTCGACTGGCTTGAAAATAAAATTTCAAATGAATCTCTTATGCATACTTTTATATTCATGGTTCCCTTAACAAAGCAGTTTTAAACTACAATTTTCTATAGACATTTAACCCGTGTTCTTTTCTTAGCCTTGCACTTGTTCTTTTCCTTGTATACATTAACGTAAAATGCGCATTTGATTTCTAGAGAAAATTGGCGCGGCACATTTAACGTCCAGCAGCATGCTAATTGGCTTAAAACACGCTGATAAAAAGAATAAAAACATAGAAAAGATAATCCTTCAGTTTACTGCATTATTTAATTATATACTTACTATCTTGAGGACATCCTTTACAGATTTCACAAAAAAAAATGATCAAATAAAAGAAGAAAGTAAAATCCAGTAAGATATATTCTTAGCTTTCAACAATGGAAGAGAACCACGCAATTAGATATTTGTTAATCAATGAAAACGATTTAAAACGCATTGCAACAATGAAAAGTACTGTTGTAAATTATGCCAAAATATATTTTTAAAGGCTTATTAAAATTAATGAAATAAAAAATCAAACATAATTTATGCCATTGAAAAGATATTTTTAAAATTTTCAGAATATGTAAAGATCATTTTTGTGCCGTAATATTTTTGGAAGTTATTAAGGAAGAACGTCAAAATTTAGATTAATTTTTAATTCAATAAAATTCTAATTAAAATTTCGAAAAAACGGCTCCGAGGTGCGCATTCCCACCTTCCAAAGTATGCTTGTGCCAAATTTCGTTATTCAAGGCTTAGAGGTCCATCCAGTAGAGCGCCAACACACACACACACACATTCTGCTTTATTATTAATAGAGATAAATCTCTACATTTTAAAAAATTTTAAATTTTGAAATTTTTGTAAATTTTAATTAATTAAAAATTAAGCTAAATTTTTGCGTTTTTCCTTAATAACGTCCAAAAATATTACAGCACAAAAATTATTTTTACACACACTGAAAATTTAAAAATATCTTTTCAATGATATCAATTAAGTTGCTGTAAGATTTTTTTCTCTAATTTTAATAAATTTTTTTTAATATTTTTTGCCATAATTTAAAACAATACTTTTCATTGTTGCAACGCATTTAAAACCATTTTCATTGTTTAAACAAATATTTATTTACGGTTTCTCTTCCATTGTTGAAAGTTAAGATAATATTTTACTGGATTTTACTTTCTTCTTTTATTTTATCAATTTTTCTGTGAAATCTGTAAATGAAGTCCTCAAGATAGCAAGTATATAATGAAATAATCCAGTAAACTGAAAGATTATCGTTGCTATGTTGTAATTCTTTTTATCAGCGTGTTTTAAGCCAATTAGCATGCTACCGTGCATAAAATGTGCAGCGCTAATTTAATGTTGAAATCAAATGCGTATTTTACGTTAATTTAAGCAAGGAACAGAACAAGTGCAGGGATACGAAAAGAACGCGGGTTAAATGTCTACAGCAATTTGAAGTTTAAAATGCTTTGTTAAGGGAGTCATGAATATAAAATTATGCATAAGAAATTCATTTGAAATTTTATTTCCGGTGATCAAGCTGTCGCCAAAGGCGGCTAGAATTTTAACAATGATGTATTGTATATTTCAATAATGATGTACTGTATATTTATGATATCAATTTCAATGATGATGTACTGTATATTTATGATGTATATTTTTAATTTTGACTGATTTTTTCATGATGGGACTGCAAACCAATAATGATGTCCTTTTTTACTGTAGACTACTTTTTTTGTCATCATCTATAACAAGTCTATATAATTGCATTATGAAATTGTTAAAAGTAACAACTGTCGCTATGTGGTGAATATCAAAATTTCATTACAGAAATCTATAGATATTTTATTTGAATAATTTTCGAATATTTATTTATTTTATTTAACTTGTTTCATGTTTGTAAAGACGGAATTTTGAAATCGATTTTTCACTCATTTCCTAATGTGCACATGTGTTTCGGGGGGGGGGTAAAAATGCCCTATTAGGCTTATTTATCAGCCCCAGAACTTAATTATCAATTAATCTATTAATTTAATTTTGATTCCTTAAGAACGACGCTACCGCCTGGTAGAGAACTTCAGAAAGAAATTATCGCAATACTCCATAATACTTATAATAATGAATTATAAATTAAAGACTAAAAATCAGAAAATTGTTAAAATAAAAATAATAGCTTCTCAGTACAATAATAAAAATTCGTTTTTAAAATACAGTACACTAATAAAAGTGTGTTTTTAATTTCAGAAAACATTTATTGCAATGCTCCATAATATTTATAATAATGAATTATAAATTAAAGACTAAAAATCAAAAAATAGTTAAAATAAAAATAATAACTTTTCATATAGTAATAAAAGTGTGTTTTTCAAAAGAGTTTTTCTTGATTTTTTTTTATAAAAGTTGGGGTCTTATTCCTATGACTACTAATGGGACATATAAATCCCACTCACATTTTAAAATTACTACCCGGATAAAAATTGCTTTGAAACTTATTCTAATATATCTCAGTTGTAGAGCAGTAACAACTGTGCACATTTCATCTTGAGGCACCTAGATGTCACAGCTTATTTTCCCTCCAAAAAGCCCTTCTTTACTGAAGACTTTTCTTCTGTGTATGCATGCTCGATAGTTTTCATCTATTGGGAAGCAATACACAGTTTTTGCATTAATATTGATGAAATACTGTAAATATATAAAAAGCTTTCGAATAACTATTAATAATCATATTCCATGGATAAAAATGTAATACTTTTTGGTTATAGCAGTGGTAGTCAACCTAGTCCCTGCCGCCCACTAGTGGGCATTGCAACTTTCATGGTGGGCGGTAGCAGAGCAACCAAAAAGATAGATTTAACTATAGTCAGTTGTTTTATGAAGATTTATTCTGCCACAGTTAGCGAAAATCCGACATAAAGTACTTGGTAAGTAATTATTATTATATGCTTTAACTTGCTGTAACTCTGCTTTATAAATTTTATATAGTAAAGTTACTTCCCTGCTTTATAAATCGCCATTACTGTAGAACCAGTGAGCGGTTAGAAAATTTTACTACTAACAGGTGGGCGGTAGGTAAAAAGCGTTGAAGACCCCTGGATTATAGTAAAATCCACTCGAAAGAAAAAAAATCTTTCAAACAATCACTATTGTTTATTTCGAGCCCGTTATTTTCATCCGCATGGAAATTTGGATACAATTTTAAATTTTTTTTTTAATTTTTAAAATTTCACATAGAAAAATGGATGTTTTTTTTTTATTCGTAATCAAAGGGTTATACACTCCAGGCGTTTTAGATTTACTTAACGTTTCGGCAATAAAAGAGAGGCAGACGATGTCAAATATGCTTCTTCAGAGTATTCAGATTGATAACGGAATAAATAATAAATCGCTGCATCTCATATGAATAAGATTTTCTGCGAGTGAACACGAAATGGAGTTTGAAGATATAAGAAACATAAGCACTTTCCTTAGGTCTGATGATTCCGATTTGGATGACTTTCCTTTTGTAAAAGATGGTTTAATGTTGAAGAAAATCTTTATCTAATTTATACATCTTAAACAGAGTATCTCATTTGCAAGGAAGTAAATGTCTATATGGCCCTGACCAGTTTAATAAATATTTTCTCAGACTTTTCTGATAATGAATTTATCATTATTGCCGAACTGTCAAGGATATGGAACAACCGAAAGATTCTCTCGTGTAA
Source organism: Araneus ventricosus (assembly GCA_013235015.1). Taxonomy (NCBI): domain Eukaryota; kingdom Metazoa; phylum Arthropoda; class Arachnida; order Araneae; family Araneidae; genus Araneus; species Araneus ventricosus. Next base: position 62,662 of record BGPR01004991.1, read on the forward strand.
CTGAACAAATACAGACAAACTTATTTTGCAAAATGTTACAGAAGAATTCGAATGCCGTATTTTTCCAAAATTAATTATTGCATTATAAATACCCCATAATACAACAGATTTCCCTTAGCTCAATTTAGCGAGACAAACAATCCCCATTTAGGCACAGTTGCCAATAATGAACAAGAAACTCATAAAATGGTCATTAGTTCCCGATTATATAGATGCGTCCATAATACATAAGTTGTTATAATATCTGAACAGACTTTAAAATTCGCGTGCTAAGGCATATCATTTACTTAAAATGTACTAATTTACTATTCATACATGCATGTATCTATCATTTCGGAAGAAAATGTTTTGTTAGAACGTTGGACATGTTTTTTAATGAAGGGGACTTTCCATACGCAAAATTATTGAAAGCTGAAAGGGAAAGAATTTTTATGGGGTGATGAAAAACATTTTGTTAGATTTATTACATAATTTTATTACTAGACGCTAAAAACTGGTTTAATTTTTGTTTTTAAACGAATTTAATTTCAAAATTTTATAGAATTTTTGTTGACTTCCTTTGTTAAAAAAACAGCATTAAAGTCTTTCCAGTTTTTGATATTTTTATGAGACACTTGCATGAAAAAAGCATTAGCATATTAATATTATATTTACAAGAAATCTGTTGAACTTAACAAAAGAAATTTAATTGTTCCTTTCAGCAACAATGTATAGCAATGCTTGAATACTGTTTGTTATATAATTAAATAGAGTTTAACAATGGCTAAATAACAATTTATTGTTACAACAATTTTGCAAAGGTGCAACAGTGTAAATAGTAATATGTTAACTTTATTATTTGCTTACTCTTCTTACGATACGGTGAGCGCCACTTTGATTACTAATTGACTTTCGATTTTTAAATTTTTTTTGATTAATAAAAGTGTAACTAAAAATGACGAAGGAGATTATAATTACTACTTGCGTTTTATTGTCCTGGATTGGGAGCTTGTTTCAAATATTCTGCAATATCAACTTTTGGTACTTGATTCATCTTTTTCCATATGTGGTTTTTATCATGATTTTGAAGAATTTGGCAGACTCTAAGCAGAAAAAGAATCATGATGTGGCATTCCAAACCAAACCTGAATGTATTGAGATGAAGGATGTGTCCACTTCGACAACTGATATGTTTGCCTGCGGAGATGTGACAAAAGCAGCATCCGAAAATCATGGACGCATTTTACTTCTTGTTAAAAATTTCGTAAGAAGTAATTTACTCAATACAAATCCCTTCATTGATGATGAAACAGTTAAGATGATTTTTCGTCAAATACTTGTGCCATATCTGCGATTCATGTTCTAACTGAGCTGAAGCAAAACTTCTTCCTCGAAAAAATAACCCAAGCTTCCTCCATATTTTCTTCCTTAATTCAGCTGAATGGCATGAAGATAAAACTTTCCGGAACATTTTATGCTTGCAACTCTGTCATAAAGAGACTGTTAAAATTAAAACCGTCGAAAAATATCTTGGCATAAACTAGAAGACTTTATAAACATTTCATGAAATAGTATTATCAAGACTTTTAGAAAATAGAGTGCTTAAAAAATGAAGTCAAATAAAAAGCATACTCAACTCAATATCTTCTCGCATCTCCACGTCATTTTTGAGTATTTTGGAAATACTTGTGTACATATTGTATATAGTGTTTATCTTTATTGTTTTGTTTGTGTATATATATTTATCACTGCATTCATTATTTTTGTTTGCATATAGATTTATCACTGCGGACATTTTTTTGTATAAAGAGTATGGTTATTTCTACTAATATTGTGAAGATACTTTTCTGTTGTGACAGTATTAAGCCTCATGAAGACACCCTAAATGTGACTTTTATGTCTATACTTTAATGTTTAACTGACTTTGACTCCTACCTCTGTGAGGTTTCACGGGTTTTGACTTTATTACATCAAAGACTTGTCATTTGAAGACTGTACGAACATGAAAGACTGGCTTCCTTGTATAACATCTGGCAAACTTGTCATTTGAACATTGCGTGAACATCTAGGACTGCATCTGAAAGAACTATTACGATAGTGATTGTGGCAGATCTACCATTTGCTTCCCTTTGAACTACTGGTGGTGTGTATGAAATCCAAAATCGATATTTGACTTAACATCTGTCAGAACTTTTGTAAAGGCGACTGCATCTCTGGTACTTGCTTCAAAGAACATCAAAGAAAATGGGCTCTGCGCAATTACATCCTGTTTCAAAAAAATATTCCTTACAATAGTCAAAATTTCAAAGCTTAATAATTGCAAAAAATAAAATTTCTGCTTCAACCCAATATCTGAGTAGTAATTTCTTTGTTCACAGATTTTCTACACCACATATTATTGATCTGTTAGACGCCTTCAGCGTACTGCTGGTTTGTCAACAGATTAATAGGATTAATTTATTTGTGTCATTTATTTTAAAATTTGCATCATATTTAAATTTTGGCAAGATAAGATAAAATGGGATAAGCAGACAAAAAAATCATATAAAATTCAATATTTATGAGTTTCATTCCATCCTAATGCTTTACCTTGAGCAGAAGAAGTCACAAACTCATCAACTTTCATACACAGAACAGAAAGCCGTCCCTTACCCCCGTACCCGTGACCAGACCGGTCACTGAACGGTTTGATGGGCAAGACACGGGAATTTTATTTAAGAAAAAGAATGAAATATATACACTATGTACAGCGCAGACATTTTCACTTTTACACTATTAGTTCGTAATAGTCTTCTTTTCTTTGGATGTTGAAATACCTTTCTTTTATTTGAAGGTGGAATGTCCGGTGATTGAGCTACTTAGTTCAGCTCGCTGGGATGTTGAATGCTAGGGAGGCCAGAAAAGATCTCTGTTTTCGCTAATGAATTTGATGATCCCACGACTTTTCTGCCTGGAGACGAGGTTATTAGCGACCCTTTTCAGCCATTCTTGTTCGAAGTTTGGCGCTGGCTTCCTCATATGCCAAGACACTGTATAGATACACTCCGTGGCATAGTGAAATGCCGTGCCAATTCCACCACAACTGCAATAATCGTTGTCAGACAGGTGAAATCTTTTGAGGTAGGCAGGGAAAGGTCCATGTTGAGAGAAGAAAATAACATCATCTATAATCCAGTTAGTGGGACGGAGACTAACTGAGGGCATGATGTTATAGATTTTTCTGCCTGTATCGCCATTCTTCCATGAGGTTTGCCACTCCTCAAGCATCCTCTTCCGGAGGAGGCCTTTTATGTACGGTTTAGGAAGCTTAGTATGTGAATAGGGTTGCCCATGTTGTGTTGCGTCTTTTTCCAGTTGGTCTGCTCTCTCATTGCCTATATTGCCTGCATGCGCTTTAACCCAAGAAACTTTTATTCTTGGATTTGAAAGGAGGATTTTGAAAATTTTTCTTGCTGTTTCGTTTGTGCTCTTTGAATTGGAGGATGCCATGATACTTGCTCTATTGTCTACGTGTATTTTAGAGGTATTGTGGTTTGGCAGATGAGATGAGATATGCTGCTTCGTGAAGTGCAGTTAGTTCAGCTTGAAATACGGTGTTGTTGTCGTTGAGTTTAGCAGACCACTGGTAGGCCCAGATGTCATTGGTCAAGACGCAGAAGGCAGCTCCAACTCCGTGTTCGGTTTTCGAGCCATCTGTGAAAATATTTATAATGTCTTTTCGGGCTATATATGCTTCTCCGTCTTCAAAAGAGATTTGGTTCGGTTTGAGATGTTCTGAAGGATGAGTGGACCAGCCTGTTGCCTTCATCTCCAGGACATGCGGTTGGGTATCTGTAATGAAAGGGGGAAGAGGGATTCTTAGGCGATAAATTGAAGTAAACCTGGCTTCGAACTGTAATTGCATGTGTAGGGGAGGGATGCCGAGTATAGTTTGTAACCCTGCCGTTAGGGTGGTGTGATAAGCTCCCGATATATGGAGTAGGAAAGGCCTTTGAATCGAAGAAAGTTTCCTCTTCATTTTGAATGTTGGATTAAGACACCAAGCTGAAGATCCGTGGGCCAGCATTCTCTCAATAACCGTTTTATAGAGAGTCCATCTGTGTATCTAAGAGATTTCCCCAATTGCCACCTGCGATTCTTCTGAGGTTTTGCTGCATTTTGATGGCTTTCTCTCCTTGCTTATTAATGTGCTCCAGCCAGTTGAGTCGATCATCAACGTGTATCCCTAGGTACTTAAAAGATTTAACTATATTTATTTTATACCCGTTCCATGTGATCGTGGGACTTCTTACCATTTTGCTGAATAAGATATAATTTGTTTTTTCTGTTGAAATGGCAAGTTCATTTTCTGAGCACCAGGAGCTGTATTGGGTTATTGCACTTTGAGTGTCTTCTACAAGGCTTTTATTTGTATCCGCTTTAATGACCAGCACAAAATCATCTGCGAAGGCTTGTATATGAACGTTATCTGGCCAGACTTGATTGAGTATTTCGTTGGCTACGAGGTTTGAGGGCAGCTTTGCTTTTGTTCCTTTGTGGCCCTACCTTGTGGGGTCAGTAGTGTCACTTTTCTATTTTGAAGAAGGCTGTGAAAGAATCTATTTATGTTACTTGGGCAAGCGCTGGCTTCCAAAGTCTTAAGTATGGCTCGATGTTGCAAGTTGTCAAAGGCTCCCTTGATGTCAATAGAGAGCACTAAGACATGCTTGTCATCTCTTCTTGCTGTTTTAATATTTCTTAGTAGCTCGTTGATGGTTGTATCCACAGACTTGCCTTCTCTGAAGCCATGCTGTCGGTCGTTCAGGCTGTTGGTGGACTCCAGATGATAAGTCAGCCTCTGAGTCATAAGTTTCTCCAACGCCTTCCCTATTGTCGGTAAGAGTGAAATAGGACGATAAGAGGAGGCCAGCCGCTGGTCTTTTCCTCCTTTCTGGAATAAGATAATATTTCCTATTTTCAAGGAATCCGGGAAGCAGCTTAGATGCAGGCACTTGTTGAAGAGGGTTGGAAAGATATTATTGAAGCGCTTATGAATGATTTTAATTAGGAGGTTGTCGATTCCATCTATACCCGGGGCTTTGCCTGACGGAAGATGTTCTATTACCGCCGAGATTTCTTGGGGGAGAATGGAGGATCAGGTGGCTGCGTTGAGGTGGTTAGATTGTAATTTGTGGGAATGGCAGGGGAAAGGAAAATCTGCTCCAAGATGTTTTGTGCTGCCTCTTGCAGACTGCCCTTTGGGTCTCCGTTTATCAAATACGGGATTTGAGATGGGAAAACTGATTTTCGGAACTCCGCCTTGTACTGCTTCCCATACGGATGGGAGGCTGCGCTGCAGAATTTTCTCCAACCCATATTCCTTGCTTGCTTAATATGTCTCTTGTACTTCGCTTTCTCTTTCTTAAAGACTTGGTATCTTGCTTGCCTTTCAATTTCCGGCGCCCGTTGTGCTCTCCTTCTTAGTGCTCTAACTTTCTTTTTATGAATTTCTAGCTGCTCTGTCCACCAGTTTGGTTTTGTTATGAGAAGTTGCTTTTTGATTTTGAAACTTTTGTTGCATGCATTTATGATTAATGTTTGCAGTTCTATTGTGGCGTTATTAAGTTCTCCTGAATTTCTGGCTGCTTTTATTTTTCTTTCTAGATGATAAATTTCTTTACCAAGGATATTGAGAAATCTAAGGTGATTCCCATGGCGTGTCTTGTATCTTTTGTAAAATTGATTAGCTAATGTTGATGCAATTGTTGTTTCTATATATCTGTGGTCGCTTAAGGAGATTTCTTCTAGGACCTCCCAATTAATGGAAGAATCTATAAGTGATTGGGAGCATAAGGTCAGGTCTGGCCAGCCAACACTGCTATTTCTCTGGAAGGTTGGAAGAGCATCTGGTTTATTGATGATGTTTAAGTTATTAGCCAGGATAAAGTCCAAGACGTCTTTGCCTCGATTGTCATTTTATCTATAGCCCCATAGGGTATTATGTCCATTGAGATCAGCGCCAATTATGATATTTTCCTCTGGTAAGCTGGAGATGATCTCCTGAATTTCCTGGAGAGTTGCATGAACGTCTTGTGCTGTTGAGGAGTAGGCTGAAATTATTGTTATGGGAAATGATGACGTCTGGATTTTAAGCGCTACCATGTTCACTTTTGTTGCCAACAAGGCAGGTTTTAATTTAGGTGAAGGAATTAGGATTGCAGCCTTCTGATTTGCTTTCGAGATAGATATTCTGTATTTCAACTATAATGTAATTGCAGAAGATGCATATTTTAGAATAGGAAATAGTCTTCTAGCCATGCTGTGAACATTATTGTTTCATACACTTCCGATTGTGCTAAAGTTAACGTTTCTAAAACGACAGGAATAAAAGTATTTTAAAATTTTCTTTTATAGGCCCTTGAAGCAAAAAATAGTTTCAGAAATTTCGACAGAATTCTTAAGCAAAATTATCTTTTTTTCAATTTACACTTATTTATTTAATGGTTAAGTTAGACTAACATCCCTTTTCAAAGCTACACGAATGCCTTTTATGGGGAAAAACCTCGTATTTTTGAACAGTGGTTAGGTGACGACACCTGAGCCGGCATACACCTATTCAAACTTGCACGCCATATTAGAGGGAGGACATTCGACACCGATGAATGTACCGTGCGCCAACTCATGTACACGATAAATCTCTGGGGGAATCTGGTTTCAAATCTCGAAATCCATACGCCCAAGACGAGACTCTGCCATATGACTGTCGTGTTTCCAGTTTGCAATGAGATAAAAAGAGTGAATTGCTATTTATATACAGAATAATATATATATACAGTACAACCCTGGTTAACCGAACTCAACGGGGGCGGGGCGGACCATTTCGGATAACGATTTTTTCGGTTAAGCCATGAGAAATTATTACTATTTTGTGTCTAATTACAGTATGTATTTGTGAAATATTTTGAGTGTAAAACGAATTCAAAACTCTCTTTATTTGCTACATTAAAGTTCTTTATTAACGTTAACCCTCCGTCGTGCGCAATATTCGAAACGGCGAGTTCAGGGCGCAATACACCTGACAGGCACAGGTACACAATATCGTAATTAATGTTGTTAACACCCATTAATTTTAATTTTAGCATTCTAAAATTAATCACTAGCCTTCTTGGGGAGGTTTGCAAGAAAAAAGGGGGGATATCGTTTCAAAAAAAGTCTCGCCTTCGCTATAATTCCCTTGCGGTACAGTACATGTTTTTTGGATTTGCGATTTCAGATGCGCTGGGTTTCGGTTAACCTGATTTCGGTTTGCCGGAATTTTACTGTAGCTGATTACTCTTTTTAAAGTAAATAGCTATTTATATATTAGTCTACATAAGTAGCCATGCATTCAAACTATATACTAATAGGGCGTCCTCTCTAATCGTTGGCCAACAGTTAATTCTCAAACCCTTAGAAATAGGCATTTACTTTCAAATGAAAAATGCTTTACATGGAGTAAAGAATTATTTTTTGTCGTTTGAGTCGATAAGTGTATTGCTAAAAAAATTACGAAATCTAAATTTTTATACTGTTCTTCAGGTCTATTAGTTATGCTTTGTAAAATTCTTGACACTCTTATATTTCAAACAAAAGAGGTTCCACTGTTTTGCGACTAAAACTGACCGAGTTATGAAACTTTGAATTTCATTATTTTTGGCGATTTCAACGGCTGAATTCTGCCGTCCCGAGAAATCTCTTAAAGACAGTTCTCTCTCTTCTGAGAGAAGAAATGCTCTTAAAGAAAAAAAGAATTTATTAAAAACTAGGCGCCTTCGGCGACAAGCTTGATCGCCGGAAATAAAATTTCAAATGAATCTCTTGTGCATAATTTTATATTCATGGCTCCCTTAAAAAAGTAGTTTTAAACTTCAAATTGCTATAGACATTTATCCCGCGTTTTTTTTTTTTTCTTTTTCTTTTTCTTGTAGCCTTGCACTTGTTCTGTTTCTTGTCTACATTATCGTAAAATACGCATTTGATTTCAACATTTAATTAGCGCTGCACATTTTATGTCCGGCAGCATGCTAATTGGCTTAAAACACGCTGATAAAAAGAATTACAACATAGCAACGATAATCTTTCAGTTTACTGGATTATTTCATTATATACTTGCTATCTTGAGGACTTCCTTTATAGATTTCACAGAAAAATTCATCAAATAAAAGAAGAAAGTAAAATCCAGTAAGGTATTATCTTAGCTTTCAACAATGGGAGAGAAACACCAATTAAATATTTGTTTAAGCAATGTAAACGGTTTGAAATGCGTTGCAACAATGAAAAGTATCGTTGTAAATTATGCCAAAAAATATTTTTTTTAATTTATTAAAATTAGAGAAAAAATCGTACAACAACTTGATTGAAACCATTGAAAAGATGACTTTTCAAATTTTCAGATGGTGTAAAAATGAGTTGTGTGCTGCAATATTTTCGGATGTTATTTAGATTAATTTTTAATTAATCCCTTCCGAATCCGTTGCAATGCAATATACCAAAAAGAAGCCAACTAATTTATTTATTTATTACAATATATTAATGCTTTAAAATGCCATTTATAAATATTTCCAATCATGTCACAATAATATTTCGTACCTGCTTTATAGTCCAGTCATTAGGTGCTAAAAAGGAATGATTTAAAGCAAATTCTGGTGGAGTCGTAATTTTTTGCTCCTATATATTTTTTGGGGTGCTGATTACGAATCTGAGGTTTCCCACCAAAACTTTTTGTTGGAATTTTAGTTATAGCCAAAAAACATGAAAAAGAATGGACTTTGCCCCAGTTTTTTGCTTATAACTCAAAAACTATCAACTTTTTTATGGCATCATCATATATCAAAATAATCAGCACATAATTTCTTACAATTTATGTCTGTACTATTTTTTCGTTACGCATACCGTTTAAGCGCTATAACTGGGTGAAGTTTGGCGAATGTTTGACTTGCCTGCTAGCTCGGCTTGAACAACAACGAACCATCCAATCTGTATGCGCCAAATTATCTATCTTACTAAATAAATTCCTACTGAATTAATATACTTTTTCTATCGTAAATCTCTTTGTGCAAATAAAGATTTTATCAGTTATATTATGAGTATACTTGCATAATCTGCACAAAATTCCTTCTAAGTCTTTCTTCCCTGGCATTACCTGGCTTTCGCGGTTGTGAAGTAAACAACAGAGTAAATATCACGGATTTTTTAATAAGTTAGGAGGCTTAAACATAGCCCTGTTATTGTCCCCTACCTGCTCTTGGTATCAAAAGAATCGAAGGAAATTATTTTAATACTGTGAAATTCAAAAGAAATGACAGAGTGCCAACACTAGCTCTAATAAGTGATGCCATCAAGGTACATTATGAAAGTGTATCTATCAACCCTACAACGCTTTTCCAGATAATTTATTTTACAAAGCAATCGGATGAACTAGAGGACGTCTTAACATTTGAACTATGTCCCTTTCCATTACCTCTGTTTGATGAAGCTGTAATGCGAAAAGGCACGAAATCCTCTTTATACAAAGCTTTCAAGTCATGTATACGGGATTTTAAAGCGGTGTGTATATTATTGATGGAGGATACTTGCTACACAGAGTCATCTGGAAAAGGGGTTCAACTTTTTCATCAATTTGTAATAATTATGTGACATATGTTTGTACAAAGTACAAATCAACTGCTCTAGTCATTTTCTATGGGTATCCTGAAAATGAAACAGTAGGAGGCACTAAATGTGCAGAATGGGCCAGGAGAACACAGAAACAAATGTCAAGTGAAGTAATGTTTGATGAAACGATGGTACGAACTGTTTCCTAAGAAAAATTACTGGCCAATCCGAAGAACAAGGATAGACTCATTTCCATCCTGATGAACAAGTTCTCCTCAGTAAACATGATATACAAGAAAGCAGACGAATATTCTGATTGTTTAATTGTGAAAGCTATAGCTTTGGCCCCAACACATCCGTTTGTGGTTGTCATAGGTGAGGATATCGAACTTTTTGTCATCTTAATTGGCATTTGTACCTTTGACAATGTATATTTCCTAAAACTAGGAAAAGGAAAATCGCTGAAAAGATATTTTCTCCTCATACAGTTTTAGAAAAAACAATCGCCGACAATATTTTATTCATACATGCCATGAGCGGATGTGACACCACATCAGCTCTTTTTAATTATGTTAAATTGAAGTTTGTGCAGACTTTGAAAAACTATAATGATCTCCTCAAAGTAATTGAAATTTTTAAGAACCCGGATATGACCCCTGAAGCTGTTGTGGATGTAGGGAACCGCTTTCTTGTGGCATTGTTTGGCTACCCAATAACTACCTCGGATACTCCATCCTTGAATAATCTTTGCTACAAATGTTACATGAAATCTTCATTTAACAAGAGTAGCAACATGGCTTCGCTTCGCAGCTGCCCACCAACATTCCCTAAAAGTTTACTATCAGATCCAGCACTGGCTTGGCAATAAAAAGAGACCTGGAGAATGGGGTTGGGAAAGAATAAACAGTGAGCTCTAACCTGTAAAAACTCTGAAGTCCCCCGCACCTGACTCTATCCTGAACGCAAAATATCCTGCAAGTGTAAGAAGAGGTGCACAGGAAATTGCAGCTGTAGGAAGGTCAGACTGTTTTGTTCAATGTTGTATCCTCATTGTTGGGGCAACTGCAATAACAGAGGGATTCAAGTAATTAATAGTGATGATGATGATGATGGTGAACCAATACTGCCCGATGATTTAGTTGAGGCGTCTTTATCTTTGCATGTGGAGGAAGACACAGGTGATCCTTCAAAAAATATTGGACCACAAGCACCAAGATAAAGTGAAGAGACTGTGTAACGTATGCAGATGCCAAGATCATATTTATGACTGTAGTTGTATTATTATTAAGTTATTGTGACTTTTAAAGTTTAGAATGCTACTTTTTTTTCATGTCATTTTTTTTCTTGGTTACTATAAACCAAGTAATTCAAATTAATTAATAGAAATTAATAAAGTTTAATTAAAAACCACACTAAATACTTTTAGTTGTTTGTAAAATAACATTTATTGTGAAAGTGAATCTAAGTTTCCATCAACATCAGCCTTTTAGAGCTAATCAAGGAGTTTCATTCATAACTAGCACTTATGTCCGGCGTTGCTCGAGACTAAATTACCTTCATGTCTAATATAACAGATGAAAAATTTATTTGAAAAAGAAACATTATGGTAGAAAAAGTGTATTAAATAAGCAAAGTATATTAATAGTAAGATAGCAAATTTTAGTGCATACAGATAGGAAGATTTGTTATTTTTCAAGCCGTGCTAGCAGGTAAGTCAAATTTTAGCCAAACTTCAACCAGTTATAGCACTTAAACGGTATGCGTAGCGAAAAAATAGTACAGACATAAATTGTAGGAAAGTTTGTGCTGATTATTTTGATATATGATGATGCCATAAAAAAGTGGATAGTTTTTGAGTTATAAGCAAAAAACTGGGGGAAAATCCTTTTTTTTTCATGTTTTTTGGCTATAATTAAAATTCCAACAAAAATTTTTGGTGGGAAACCTCGGATTCGTAATCAGCACACAAAAAAACATATAGGAGCAAAAAATTACGACTCCACCAGAATTTGTTTTTAAAAACTACGTAATGACTGGACTATTAGAGTAGTGCTCTATTTCAGACTAATAACGGGTTGCCAGCTCTGGGATGGGGAACTCCTCTCACCTTTGCTGTACCAAAAGGAAAAGTCAACTCCACTCCACCGCTTCATTTTTTTCATAGTTGGCCTCCATGCTGAAACTAAAATAGATTAATTGCTCTTATTAAATTAAATGAAAATAAATGCAATCAAAAATTACATATAAATGAAATTAGCTAACTAACAAAATTTAGTATTGTTAATGGAAGTAACTAATATAATCAATTAAAATTGCTTATCAGTAATTTCTGAAACTAATCAGTTATCGAAAACTAAACGCCTTATAACAAATTAAAAGTTATATATATTAAACAAATTTGATTGAAGAGAGTTTTTGAAAGCACAATTTTATTAGTGTACTAAACAGTAATTTTTAATGTAGGAACCGTTCCTTCCCTTTGGTGTTTCAGGAAGGAATTTGATTCACCTGCCAAAACGCCACGAAAAACGTTGTATGGGAGATCCTCTATATCTTGGTAACTACAATTGTTAAAAACATAACTAATGTCCTATTTTAGAGATAAAGGGTAACAACAGAAGTTTAAAAAAAAATTTGAAAATCGGAATTGTAGGTTAGCGACTACTGAGTCGCAAAGTTGGGCAAAAATACGCATGAATTGGTGATGCGATCCTCTATATCTCGGTAACTACATATGTTATAAACATAACTAATGTCTTATTTTCGAGATAAAGGTAACAACAGGAGTTACAAAAAAAACTTACTTAAACTTAAAAATTTACGAGAAACAAAAGAGTCACGCGAATAAAGTAGTCATACGCCTTTAACATCAACGGCTGTTTGAAAAGACAGCCTCCTGTCATTTTTTTATAATAATTATTTTCTACTTTTTAAACTTGCGATCAATTGCTTCTCAAATTCACTATCAGGTGGTGCCACTGCCACAGAATCAAAATTTAATTCAATTAATGATTAAGTAATGATTAAGTTCTGAAAATATTTAGTTTTTGATACATTTCATTATTTGTTATAATAATTACTATGGTAGCAGGTAATAATTTTTTTCTTAAATTCACATTCATATGGTGACACATGTATTGAATTAAAACTAAATAAAATAAAACGATTAATTGATTATTAAGTTCTGAAATATTAAAATGGTGTATTATTTTCAAGAACACGCAAATGTACAAGTTTTCAAAATTGCAGCACATCAGAAAGTGAGTGAAAAATCGACTACAAAATTCCATCTTTACAGACATGAAAAAAATCAAATTAAATATGCGTGTGATGGGTTTGAAATAATACACCATTCACCCCACTTGAAGTAACATAAATTTTATTATACTATTAAACAATGATGAGGATGATGGAGAATTATTTACAGATGATGATGAACTGATGTTTTAAGAAAATAATCTTTCAGCTATCGGAGAGCATTGCGCTGCTAAAAGTTCACTCGTACGACTGCGTACACAGCTAATCCTTGGGCTTGACCACCTGTATGCGGTCAGTTGCTGGACTTTGCCCTTCGTACGCGAGAGCTTGCCTATCTCCATCTGATCTGACCCCTGACACTCATTGTCATCGAGCCGTTACAGCATGGGCGTCGCTGCGCCATCTGGTGGTGGCAGGGACAAATTCTACATAAATAAAAGCGTGTGAAAAGAATCATTAGTGCTACTGTACACCTATATTCATATCAATATGAGAATGTTATTAAGAAATTTATAACGTAAGCATAATATAAAAAATAAATGAACTAAGAAAATAGTATACAATTTCATCTAATAAACTAGCCGGAGTGTTCTCCCCTCGACTTTCTCGTATGCTTACACAGTCTGGAGCGTTTTGTTTAAAGCTTCGTAGTACAGAGAGGAGAATCGAGCATGCTTGTGGACCTCTTCCCTTTGGTATATTGAGTCCAAAATTTGTTACAGATCTTCAACTAGAGCCTGCTCCAGGGTGTGCAGCCTGCGAAACGGCACAGGGCGCCGAGCATGTAGGGCCGCCAATTCCTAATCATCATTTTACTATAATTGAATCATTTACTACAGTTAAATCTTAATTATTATAGTTAATAATTATAGCTAATAATTACAGTTAATAAGTATAGTTAATGATTATAGTTAAATCTTTTAGCATAGGGACCAATATACGATATACACAAGGGGGGCATCACAATAATTTCACACAGGGCGCCAAATACTCCGCATTTGGCTCCCCCTTTTTCATTTTTGATTTCAAGTCGATATTCCAAATTTCATGTATATAGCTTGTCGCGTTTTTGATTTATCGCTTTTAAATACCCCCGAATAAACAGACCGACAGGCAGTCAATCCTTAGACGGATTTGGTGCAACATTTGACACGCATTTACAATTCTGGTGTTAAAGACATCTACCAAATTTCATCCATCTTGCTCGTCATGTTTTTGAGTTATCTCGTTCGCATGCATGCGGTCGAATAGGCAGACAAACTTCCAGATAACCGATTTCGTCAAGTGAATGTGCTAGGAATCTAGGATTTTGATGGGAAGACCCCATAACAAATTTCATCTTTCTGGCTCTTTACACTTTTTGAGTTAACTTGTTCAGAAATAGACAGGCATAACTCCGAAAACGAGAGACAAGCATAAATCCAAAATTTGTTTTCAGACTAAGAGAGGTCTGCACCAAAATTTGGTAAATTTGCCAAATTTTGCCTATCTAACTCGTTGTGTTTTGGAGTTGTAGTGTTCACATTCACACGGATAGACACACAGGCAGTCAGACTTTGAGTTGATGGATTTCGAACGATCTTGGACAGAGATCTACAAATTAGGTGTAAAGACAGCATATCAAATTCCATCCGTCTAGTTTGCTACGTTTTCTATTTATCGGCTTCACAGACAGAATAAATTCAAAAATGAATTTTTCGGATTCAGGGAGATCCAAAACGCGGAGATTCGTGGAAATCTCGAGGTCGAATTTTTCGTCAATTACTATACTTCCTCTTTCTATACTTCGTATACGAGGAAGCGAAAAAGGGGAAATCTTAAAAAACTTCTAGAAATATTGCAAGAGAAAGCTAAATTCTCAATGAATGCAGCAATAATTGTAGAACTAAATTCTTATTATCACTTAATAAGCACAAAAGAAATAATATTTAAAAACCACGTCAAATATGGCCTTTCTTTTATTTTGAGCTATTTCCTCGGATTATTTGACAATTTTATGACACTCTGCATGATTTCAAAAGACTGTGCGCAGCAGCAAATGCTTGTTTTATATCCTTATGAATACACATGTGACATATACTGAAACACACCTAAAGAACGCCAAAGAAAACTTTAGAAGACTAGTTAATTTAGTTATAATTACATTTTGAAGCAACACGAGGGGTATTTTGGGATGGACCTCGTAATTTTGAATCGCAGTCAGATGACGAGGACGACATCTGGCTGGCACCCCTCTCTCCAGACTTCCGAACTCCACCAACGGTAGAACGTTTGAACTACGATATCAAATTTAGCGTGCACCAAGTCCACATACGCAGCGAATCCTTAGTGGAATCGGGTTTTGAACCCTCCTTGAGGGTTCCGGGTCCGAAGCCGAGTCATTACCACTAGGCCACGGCAGCCCCTAGAAGACTCTGTCATATGAATCACTGAGATGTAACAGGACTAAGAGTTCTTATTTTCTACATGAAAAAACAATATTTTAATCTTAAAAATAAAAATAATAATCCTTTTTATAAACACGCTTAGAGTATCAAAAAGTAAAAATTATTTTATCAAAAATATGGACATCGCTCAAAGTCGTAAAATACTCTAAGCAAATCGGAATTTTAATCACATGTATAATATATTGTTACAAACATGGAAAGTCGCTTCCCAGCAATATGAGTCTTATGGTTGGGAAGAGAGTTTTACAGGAGTAAGTATGAGATGACGGACAGTAGCCACGTCTGGACCCCTGACCTTGGCTACAAATTTGGCGACCTTGGCGACGAAATATGGGATCTCAAAGGTGCTGGAATCTTCTCGATATCTCTATTAGGACAGACGATACGCCACGAATGTGCTAGATCATTCCATGTGACGTCACGGCCTGCCGGGAAAACTATATAAGGAGAGCGCTTGGACGACGGGTAGTGTGTTGGTCGACTGGGATCGCCTTGGAGCTCGAACGTCTTTGGAGTTCTATCCGCTGTACGAGCTAGTAAGCTGTTAGACGCCGAGCGGTAGTGTGTTGATCCATTGGGAACGACTTTAGAGGTTCTTCCGAAGTGCGAGTTAGGAAGCTGGTGAGCTGAGCGCTATTGAAAGAGCAGTTATTGTCGTTACTAGTTATTTTCTGACTGTTTATGTTGTTAGATAACAAAGTGCTGAAATGTTATTACCTGTGAATTGTTGTCTGTTTACATTGCTAATCTGTGCAAAAACTATTGTTTCCTGTACCTGTGCTACGTGTTTTCCTGCATATTTGTAAATAAACCTTCATTCTCCATTATCCTGCGAATTGGACTGTTTACACCATACACCCACAGTAAGACTTTTTGCAAAAATATTTTAATTTTTAATGAATGATTAGGAATTTTTAATGAACTAATTTTCTTATCACATTCATCGTGACTTAATTTCTTTTATAATTGTTTTCAGTGCATTACGCTTTGACACTTTTTTTGACGTCCATATTTTTTACAAAAATTATTTTCTGGTTTTTTAGAATACTTATTAAAGCATGTTTTTGAAAACCTTTTGATTTTTGTTATTTTTCTAACTTTTTAGTCTTTAATATATTTCATAATCCGTTATTACAGATATTATATATATATATATAAGGAATGATATAATCAAATATTTCTCAAACTTACTGCTAGGTGGAGCCATTGGTAAGTAATAAAATAATAAATTAATAGATTAACTAAAAATTAAATTCTAAAATTATTAAAATATTATATTATCATCGGTAACACACATCTGCACAAAATTATAGAACTTTTGCACATCAAGGAGTGAGTGAAAAATGGATTGCAATACTCCATCTTCACAAACATAAGACAAGTTAAATAAAAGCGTGCAAAAGTCACAGAAGACCATGCAGAAGTTTACTTAAAAGAGCATAGAAAACATAAGCATTGATAATTAAAAATTCAAATCTACGTTTGCCTTCAGCTATCTGTTGTATTACGTTTCATTTTCCAACAAAAGGCAAAATTTTAAAAGACCAGCTGAAAGAAATAAGCACAAAATGCGATTAATAGAACTACTAATAAGAGATTTATTGCTGGAAAGATTTTATGTCTTTAGAACAAGTAATTGATAGACAGAGGTGCAGGAAAGGCTAGATCAAGCTAGGTAGGAACCCATAGGAAATACAGGTTTCGGGACTCCCCTTCCAAACTTCCAAAACCAGATATTTTTCATTGATCTTAATTTAATATCTTTATAAGCAGTTTTTTAGTACTAAATATTGTGACAAACTTGAAATCACACAATATTTCATTGTGCGTGACCTTCAATGGATTTGGTTTCAGTATTTGGCATATAGAAATTTTTTTAACTTAAAAGTAATTTTAAACAAAATGCTAAAAAATTACAAAACTTTTTTATCACAATCCAAATACTTTATATACATACTTAATACTGCAAATTTGCCAGGGCTGCTAACACTGCCCTCCTAACCGTAAAAGGCGTATCTCAATTTTTTTTTTTAATTTTCAGATTTTTTCCTACTTAATAATGTTTGTGAGCTGCCTGACATTATTCCTAAACAAAACAGGCCGTATTTTATTAAGAAATAGTAGAAACCCACTAAAGAATAATGCGTATCTCATAAAACTACCACAATGTACATTTACTAAAATGCTCATAGCCAAATTTATAGTTTCTTTAAATACGCCTTTTAGATTTAAGAAGGCAGAACATGCGAGTCAGCCAACCCAACTGAAAAAAAACTGAGCCACATTGATCTGCAAGCATGAAAAAACTCAAAAGAATAATGTTCCCATATGTAAACGGTACTTGATTGTAATTTGAAAAATTCGAGTTGGCGGCTGTAAAGCAAATGAAAGCACAAACTTAACATGTTAATCGCCATTTGAATCAAATACGATTCATACCTACTATCTAATCAGATGACTCCTCTTCTGTAGTTAAGAGATGGCAGCGAAAGGGCGTTCTAATTAGATAGATGATTAGAATCTCAGAAGGGAGTCGCGGCAGTTAACGTGCTAAATCACCCTGAAAATATCACAAAAAAAATCTCAAAATCGGGTCTCCTAGGCAGTTGCCTACTTTGCCTATTTGATAATGCGGCTCTGAGTGCGGTTTTTAGAAGAGGTTACTGAATGATGTGTTTAAAAAAATCTCCCATTACTCTGAGGAAATTAATTTGATATCCATGTGTGAGTAATACAATGTTTTAAGAATAACAAAAGTACTAAAGCACATTAATAAAATTTTTAAAAACTTGAGCCGGTTGAAAAAAATGCAGAATAGGTTAACATTAGACTTTGGAAAACTACTTGCTGAATTACCCTTACTTTTAGCAGTGTGATTTGCTGCTTAGTTTTCAATAGTAAGAAATTTTTTTGGAAGACCAATTGTAAAAATACACGAAAATTAATTATAAGAGTATAAAAAAATTATTAGTTATTCAAGAAATACACTAATGCATTCAAAAGTTTATCTTTGATTCAGCAGTGCGATCTGTTGGATACAATTTCTTGACAGTATTTTCTGCTATGATTTGAAGTTACCCTTAAAAATACAAAATGTAACTACAAACAATTTTAAAAACTGGAAACTGGTAACTAAATATTGCGCTTAAAATTTATTTTTACCTACTGTAATATCTAGCTGTTTTTCTAGCTCCTGGCAGTGTGAAATACTGTGTTTCGAAAGCTTTGCCAAAAGGAACTGCAGTTCTGAAAAGAAAATATGTTAAAAGATAAGGAATGAAGCCTTACTACTTAGTTTAGCAGGGGCGAGGGGGACACCTTTCAACAATTTTTAGTATAACCTCATTTTTGCAGAAAATTGATATTTTTTATTTCAGTTTTTTGCACCATTAGTTACAACAGAATCTTAGACTTCTATTCATCTTTGTATCAGAGTTCCTAGTCATAACTTAAAGGTGAAATTATGCATTTCAACTGAAGCCTAAATTTGTTGAAATGTGCCCACCCATAGGGCACTTTTCAACATGGCATGTGTTGTAAAGTTTAATTAAATCAAGAAAAGCTTAATTAAAATATTTTTATTTGTGAATTTCTAAAAAGTGATGGAATTCTGGAAGATTATTTTGTTTAAAATTAATTACAGCAATGATAAAAATCTGGTACACAGCCGTGATATTATATAAATTAATTATTACTTTTCTTATTTTTATTTCTTCGAATCGATTATTTTATTCTTTTATTATTCAAAAAAATACCGCCTTAAAAAATTATTGTTAAGGAAAATATTAAAATCTAATTAAGTAAAAGATTCAATAAGAAATAAGTTTCATTTAGAAAATCAACTGTCTGTTTCCTTTTTCAAATGGAAAAGTTCCTTCAACTCTGTTTTTCCAAGAAGTAAACACTCGGATCTCCCTCTTGCGGCCTGTCTCTATGGATGGTAAGTTTACAATCAGAAACAACTGTGTGGCATTCCCTGAGTGTTCAAAAATGCAAGATTCAGAAATTTTCCTGTTTACTACAGCATTTCTGCAGACTAGAAAACATTTCACTCTGGAACCTTTAACCTTTGTTAGATCTTTACACTCTTCGGACGTTTGTGCGGCTGGGAAAGGTTTGAGTTTCTCCCTATAGGAAAATCCGTTCGACAGAATTATTGCTTTTTCTACACTAATTCCAGAATCCGACCATCAGAGAATTTCAGTAGTGGAGTCCCTTTCCCCAAAATTTTACAAAATTATGGCTGTTTTCTGCGAGGGAGCGACTTTTGTTTCATTCACCTTTGAACCCTAGATGTGTTTTGCGCTGAGAATCGGGAACTCTGTTCAATATCTCCCTGCACATGTTAATCCATTAATCGTTTGTGGTAAAAATCGGGTGTCAAGAGGGTAAAATGTGTTAGGGAACGTCTGGGAGTAGAAAGAGATTGGTCAAAAACATGGGGAGTGTGATTATTTTGGGACTGTATCCAATTAAGATCGTCGGTCTTGGGTTTTTTCTAAAGGTCGTATGATTTTGGCGAAATGAGAGATTTTTCGGATCATGCCAAAGGGGAGTTCGATAAGGTGACGCTCGCCAAAGTGGGTTTTAA
Organism: Araneus ventricosus; assembly: GCA_013235015.1. NCBI lineage: Eukaryota > Metazoa > Arthropoda > Arachnida > Araneae > Araneidae > Araneus > Araneus ventricosus. The sequence goes on from BGPR01004991.1 coordinate 82,549, forward strand.
AAAAGGGGAGTTTGAAAAATTTGAGGAGGAGTTGGAAAAAAAGAATAAGGTGATGAAGGTGTAAAAGAAAAGACGGACGTCATCCCTATGGAGAATGGAAAAGAAAGAAATGCGATGAGGTCCTGAAATGCGGCGGATTCAAGCAGTTTAACGGGGATTCCCCTGTATCAGCGCTGGGGCATCCGGCGAACTCATCGAAATATTCCATTGCATGGGTCGTTTGATCAGAAGGAATAAATTCCAGAAGAGAAATGAATCAGAGGGGTTTGGCCCCTGAATTCACACAAATTCTCGAAGAAGGCTACGTGTCTATTGATAATTGTTCCGTATATCCACCAGCGACCATCATGATCTACCTTTTCTGTGTCAACCTAAATTCCTCCATATTGGTAACGACGGATACCACCAAATTTCCTGCGTAACACCTTGTATGACAAGCTATCATCTTGTTCGAGCAATAAGGTCCATAACCCTCAGCAGACCATATAGTTAAAAACAGGTGGAGAGCTTGGATCCCAGAACTAGCGAGTGCAAGTAAATATCTACCTCCTGCTGCAACATGAAAGATAAGTGCTCTAAATTGTTTTCATTCAAAAAAAAACTTTAAAGTGTAGACTGCTAAGATTTACAGACTAAATAACTTTTTGATATAAAATGTAGAACACATATATATGTTCTCAAATGTAAATATGATATAACATATCCTTAAATTAAGAATGAATAGTGAAAAAAATATTTCAAATTGAGAGATATATTGTTTTAATGCAAATTCATATTAAAAAGTAAGAATGAAAGGAACTTTTATCATTCCTTAATATTTAAATAATCAAGGTGTAAACAATCATATAGAAGGTAAATTCTAAAACACTGTATTTCAATAATTACCTGAAGGACAAAGATTGATTATATCATTGATAATATCCAGAAGTTGTGTGTATACATAAATGCATGCAATTATGAAATATAATTAAGTAATATTATGATAGTACCTTTCAGCATTTGTTCCTTACATGATGACGCCATAAGGGATGTTTGTGAATATACATAAGTATATATGAAAATGATTGTTAATTTATTTGGTGTTCTGGTATAATGATAGTAAAAATTTAATTTAATTCAAAAGTTGTAGCTTAGGGTAAACTTTATTTAAGCGTAAATTGTGGTACCAATGCTAAAATTTCTTTAATTATTTGAGGCTAAACTAGCGTTAGGAATAATTAGTAGATTGAAAAATTCAAAAGAAATATAAACAAATAAAAATGGGGCTTTCTATTTACCATAATATAAGGGTCGACCCTAAATGTTGATTATCTGAAACAAAAGTTGATATTGATGCGATTGCATTGTGAAATTTATATTTGACAGTGATTATATGTGTCGGTGTTTAGTAAATCTGGTTAATGAACAAGTTAGATTTAAAAATTTTGGCTGTGTTTCTCTTGTCAAATAATTAAGCACTGTGATTAGATTAGTACCAGGGTTATTGCATAATTGATCACATTAAATAGTAACACAACACATTCTAAATTATAAATTTTACTAGATAATTATACATGCTAATATTCTGATTTTAATTAATAACCATATTCAAGATATATACTAATGCCTGTTGCCTTTACTCAGTGTCTGAACATCAAACCAGATATCAGATATTTAATCTGAGAATGAGATTTTAATCCTCATGTGAGATTTATTGTTTGAGATTGGATCAGTCTTATGTTAATTGTTTATGAAACTTAAAAGCTACGTAAACTTGTTTAGCATGATTAAATAACCAAAATCTGGAATCATTATGAATCAATAAGAGATTGAGATAAGCAACAGGTTGTTTGTAAAATAATAATAATAAGCATTAGTGAATGTGAATTAATGAAAGGTTAATTATAATACATTAGTGATGATGACTGCCATGAATGTCAAATTTAAATTCAAGAAGAGTTAGATATTTGCCATAGCTAATTTACGCAATTTAATTTGCACAAATGGAAGCTTTGTTTTGAGAACAATAGTAAATTAGGTCTAGAGACAGAGTGTAATTGTATTAGATGAAATAAGTATTTCATAAACAAGGGTGAGTAAATACTCAAATGAATTCTTACAGTAAATATCCAAATATTTACAACACATGGGGCACCTTTCAATAAATGACCCATTTCACTCAAAATGACCCATTTCACTCAAATAAACATAAATTTTATTGAAATGTAACAAATGTACAGAAAAATACAGTGATCTAACAAAATTTATCTGGTTTTAGGTTAACTTAATATTTCTTGTTTTCATTGTTTGTTCCAGTCATTTTGTGCTACTTTCAGTTTTGATTAAAATGCCTAATTATTCTGACAATTCATAAAATCGTTAACCCAGTGAATTCTAACTATATTATTTTCATTCCAACTACTTGGAGTGCTTGAGCCCAGGCATTTTGAATAATCATATGCAAGCTGTCGTACATGCTTGTAAGTGAAATCATTGTTCATATTTGAACTTTTAATAATAAAATCACAAAGCATGCTTTCTTTATTTGTGGTAAAAACTTGTCGGCATTTATACTTGAAGTTAAAACAGTTGGATGAAGTATTCAATGTCATGCTATCATCAAGACCAATTGTTTTACTTTATTTTAAATCAATAAATTAAGGTAGAATAAGGCATTCTATATAAGTTTGCAGCTGTTCTAAGACACATGCAATCTTGAACTGCTTGCATAACCTTTGAAATCGCTTTTTTCTTCTGGCTTATTATGCTTCTTTATGTAAGTGCAAACCATCTTGCCCAAGTCTCAAAGTTATTTAGATAAATTAATTCTTCCTTAATATGAGGGGTACATTTTACCAGTGTTGAGAGGTGTCCCCTGATATTTGTTGAAAGATGCCCCACGTGCTGCCATGAAGTTTAAATTGTTATAACTCTCTTTAGAAAAGGAATTTCTAGATGCAAATAGCATTGTTCAATGCAGAAAATCTTGATTAACTTGGTGAATAAATCAACTTATCTCAATGAATATGGAATAAGAAAAATTCAGTGAAGAACAGAAATTTCAGTTTTTACTTAGCAGGTCACAAAACAGATCTCATTCCACTCATTCCATAGCAAAGCACGTGGTTTGAGAAATGGAATGAATATATGTTCTCTTCCAAAACTTGATTAGCCACCTATCAGCCGATCAAACAGCATTTCCATTGGAGATAAATTCTTACTGTTGAAAGGGGCCCCGTGTTGAAATGTGCCCCCTCTCCCCTACTAAATGTCCATTCTTGTGAGTAAAAAGAAACTCGCTAAATTTCTTACTGTTTCGGAAGCTTCTTGTCACGTTCTTTCCTTTCCACATTTTTGAATTACAAATTATGATTCAAGAGAAGAATTCCATTTATTCTTGTTGCCTCCAGCTTTTGAAAATATCCTTTCACACAGAACTGAAGTTTCTCGTATACATAATCGCCTAAGCATTAAATCATACAGCCTGAGGTAAAGAATTTTTTCTGGTGTCCCACCATTTCTAGGGTTCGTTGTTTCATAGTATGAGACCTTCAATAAAATATTTATTTCTGCTGTCGCTGATGCTTCCGAATTGTCATATGAAGAACTTGTGAAAACACCTTTATCAAATTCGTCCCAATGATTTCGTCCTGTTGGGTCTATGTTGTGCTTCCTGTTTATTAGATGCTGGTTGTCTTGTTTTCGTATTCCTTATTCTTTCTTTGACGTGGTTATGCGTTGATAAAAGTCACTTTCATCTTAAAAACTTTTTTCATCACTGGATCTAAAAACAGTTATTTCTTTTCGATATTTTGAATCTTTTCCGTAGTCAATCTTTTAACAGTTTACCTTCTCTTTCAGGGGTTGCGACATAGATTTAAATTCCAAATAATTTTTAACGTGTTTCACAAGCCGTAGGTGTTCCACACGAACTTCTCTGCTTTTATTTTTTCAGTAATTGCTTTAAATACACATAAAACTCATTTATTATCCCATTCAGCATTCCCCAAGCATCTTTATTCAAATTTCTGTCAGCATTTTGTTCCGATAATGCTAATAACGATTTTATATATGGGAACTTTATTCTATTTAAAACATTATATCATTCTACAGGCCGAATTCCATATTATCTCTGCGTCTTGCTTTAATTTTTCTTTTCGCAATCTCAATTGTTATTCGGTCTTTTTCAGGGCCAGATAGCTTCGCTTTAAAAATTCTGTAGTGAAACCTTGTGTATTGATGGATAACATTCGAAATCTTAATTTTTAAAACTATATATTTTGAAAAATCATCAAAAAATTGCGTAGAATATAAAAGCTATAAACAGGTATGTACAGAATTTAGCATACTATCAACCAATTAAATTTTGCGACATTCACTCCAACCATCCTTTAACGGCTTAGATTTTCATTTCTGAGGTGCACATCTCCTATATGATTCATATGGATATCATTGCGTATAATCCAGGAAAAATGTCTGAAAACACAGCACATTCGTCATTTACAAAATTGTGGACCCATTTCTGAATAATTTGAAATAATTCGTAAGTGGATAAGTTGAAAAACACTTCAGAAGCGATGAACAAAGCAAGAGAAAATACAATTCTTCTTATCAGTAGACGGAGGTAAGAAAATCCAGTCTGCTCACTTCCACTTCTCACTAACTTCCACTGAACTCACTCAGTAACTTCCACTGAATCTCAAGTGGAAGCTACGGTGACTGCTATGAAACTTTATGTGTTAATGAATATCCAATAGTCAGCGGTCATGCTCACGCAGACTGAATTAGATTTTTAGTATTTTTCCAGTTCTGTTCTGTATAAATATGGTAGCAAAGTGTATGTGTCTTCTTGAACGGAATCGCAAATAGTTTTATAGATTCCCGAAATAGTTTTAGTTTTTAAATTAGCAAATCATTTTCTATGTTCAGTGTAGTTTTATTAATTCTCGAAATTCCTTGTCTTCTACATTCATAAAGGGGTGTCATTTTTTTTCTCTATCATTCGTGTTATCTGATGATCAATCTTTTCCTTTCTACTCATAGTTAAGGACTTTTCAAAGAAATTACCGCATGACTAGATGTTTAATTTCTTTCTGTTTTGCATAGGAATAGTATCATTTGCATTGTTATTCTCTGGAACCACCGCCTCTGTTTCGCTTTCTACATTTATATTAACCCCTACAAGATTTTCGTTCACAAAACGTGCACGAGTGGAAGTCAGCATCTCTAGCTCTTCGTTATGGTCGCTTCTCCTGTGTGTTTTCATTTCAAGTGCCTTGCTAAATTACCAGCTGATCCTTCAATAATCTGAAACAAATAAAGCTTAGGATGCACGGCATTCTCTGCATAAACAGAGCATTCTTACTAAAATATAAATTTAAATGTTAATATTAGTTTGTTATGTCATTAAAATACGCACTTCTAGGTAATGGAGATAGCAGACTTTTCACTTTTTCACGCAAATTCCAAAATCATTGGGTGACTACTGGAAATGCATTGTGCTGAAATCAAAGACAATAAAATAGAACAGAATGGGGAGATATATATACAGGGTGTCCCAAAAAGGTTGAAAAGCTTTTATCTCCTTAAATATTGATTTTTCCCAATTACAAAGTTTCATCAAATATGGTAAGAATTTGTGCGAAAACACTTTGGCTTCTGTGAAAGTTGAAATTAAAAAGTTAAGAAAATTAAATTTTTTACGTGCCCCATAGAACAAAAGTGTCAATGAGTGAAATGTTCCTCTTATAATCATCTATGCATAAACTAAGTTTCACAATTCTGTCTGCAAAACTTGCAGAGATATGTTAATCTTTAAATTTAAAGAGACTGCTCACAACTTTATATGGAGATGTTTATTACAGAAATGCAAATTTATTCAACCCAAAAAAACAGCGAAATGCAAATATTTGTCAAGTAGTATATCATCCAATCATCACGGATTGAAAATAAATTGCCAATGACACATACTGTTACTCAGTTTCATTTGCAGATAGTTGCAACTATCGACTTGATAAGGAATGGAAGGGCAACTTGAGAAAATGAAAATTTAAGTTATAACAGGAAAATAGCCTAATATCGAACCAGAATACTAAATTATTTGCTCTTGGCATTGTGCGTATTATTAAGCTTTACCTAAAAGCAGTGGCGACTCGTCCTTTAAGTCTGCAGAGTTGCAGAACTCACTAAAATTATTTTAAAAATTCCCATTTTTGTTTTCATTCTTATTTGCTTACTTCTCCACTCTGAGAGTTCGATTATTAACGAAATAGGTGAAAACGAGAAAAGATGAATGAAAAAGTAAGACAGACACAGGATTGAGATACACACCAAATACTTTTGGAAAGCACAAAAATTCGCTCATTGCGTACAACTAAGTGACATAATGGACGAAGGCGAGTAGCAATTCTTCTTTCTGTCTTCCCCCTTTTCAATATCATCTATGGTTTGCTTTCGTTTTCTTGATTTTTTTTCCATCGGCTGTTTTCAGGTTTCATATTCACTTTCATGTTGCCTCAAAGGGAACTTGGCTGGTTCCTACAAATTCGATTTCTCTTAATAAAACGGAACTCACCGAAAAAAAGGACTGTAATTATCTAAAATTCAATTCAGATAATTACAACTACAAGTTTGAACTATGTGAAGGTAAAACTAGTTTTGAAAAATTGTATTTCAATTGTTTTCTAGTAATATTTTTATAGCACTGCTTGTTTCTGGGAAGATGAGTCTCACTGTTGATAAATTAACGTGATTTTTTTTAAGATTCACAATATAAACTATTTTTGTAAATACTTCAATAATGTATTATTTGACGTTTTTAGATTTAACAAGAGTTAACAAATACATTGATTGTTATTTACTGATAATAATTTTTTAAATATGTATATTATCCCTGAAATGTACATCGAAAGACTGGATCAAACAGCAGTGAGAGGTTTGGAAAAGTGGTCTAAATCAACAAATTTGTCTTCTTATATATCTGTAAGTTTTGCTGATAGAAGCGTGCAACTTTGTATGTGAATAGATGAATGTAAAAGAAACATTTTACTAATTGACATTTTTGCTCTATGGGGGGGCCGTATAAAAATTTAATTTTTGTAACTTTTTATTATTAATTCCCTTGGATATCAAAGTATTTTCATACAAATTCTTACCTTATTGAATGACAATTTGGAATTGGAAGTATATGTCTAAAATCAATATTTAAGGAAATAAACGCTTGTTCATCTTTTTGGGACACCCTGTATGTATATATATATAATGACATCAACTTTTTAGGACTTGTAGAAGTATTTTGAATGAATTCTGCAGTTAATTAAAAAGCAAGAACTTTCATCTTTATATCTTTATTTCATGAACATCATTTCATGTTGAAGGCGATCAGATTATTTTAACATTTTAGATGGTATTTAAACCGTCCAATCCATAACCATATTCACGAACGGCGTTGCTGCAGCTAATATCAGAAAAAGGAAAGAGTATAACATGCATGAGCTTTAAATACTCCTGCTGAAAAGGGGATTCTCTCGATATCTCATGACTCTGGAAATTAAGGTAGGAGTGTGGGTCTTGCGATTGAAGTAGAAGTAATAAAAATGAAGTGGCTTTAAAAATAATTAAAGAACGTTAAAAAATTAAATCATTACACATACATATTGGAAACTCTTCCGTGTTACAACTTAAAACAATTTTTTTTCGAATTCCCAGAAGCAAAATCGTTGTTAATGGCTCAACATATGTGATTCTCAAATTTCGCTTTCTATGAACACGATGCGAAAAGCTGACAATTTTTCTTAACACATACTAAATCTGTCTTCAACGAAGGTAGTAATGTAAAGCACCTCATTATAGAAGATGAAAACAACGTGTAGATCTATTTTTTTAAGAGTGATCCAATTGAATGCATCTAAGCAGATGCAATCGACAAAATGGCGAAAGTTTAACAAGTTTTCACTGGAGGCCGTAAAGGATCAAATATCGCCAAAACTTTTACTATCCCAGTCAACAGAGATCCATCGGAGATGATTCATTTTCAAAATTTTAAGACAGCGTATTCAGTAAAAAAAAAATATGATTTCTCTGAGGCCCCTGCAGATTGTGTCGCTGGCCTGATTTGGAATAATTGTGCAGATTTCGCACCGCTAGTCAAACTAAGGATGCATTATTTTTTAAATAAATTGTATTTGTAAAAACTGCACGTTATATCAAGTGTAAGGGAACATACATGGATGCTTGTTTGCATATGAATAGCGAATGTAAAAGCCCATAGTATAGTGAACTATTATAGTATTTGTGACTCGCCTGGGGAGGGGGCGAAGAATCTAGCCTTAACTTTAAATTGTTTAAAGCCGGCCATTCACTTCACAGACAAACTGTATATTTTGGAACGCGAGAAGGTAAAACCGATAAAAATCGATGGAAATGAGCCAAAAGGCTTACCATGGCTGGAATTCCGTCTGGACTGAAATTGGAACGAAAAATCAGAGGCACCCTGAAAAGGGCTAGCGAAAAGAACAATGCCTTGCGTAGATTGAAGCCTCGCTTCGAGGGTAGCATAAATTAAAATCTGCTGATTGGGGAAGATCGATTGTAGAGAGGTAAAGAAGATCGCTCCCCCCACCTTCGTTCAGAGTTAGCGTCCTTGTGAATGGCGTGCCTGTATTTTTCTATTAAAATGGGTGGGGAGAAAACCGGGCTTCGGACAAATGGCATGGCTATACTTCAAGTGAATGGTCGGCTTAAAGGATTCGAATATAAATATATTGGCGGGAATATTGGCTTTCACGGCAACAAGCTATAAATATGGGTTGTAGACCCTATTAGCACAAGATGCTCTACAATATTCACAAAATACTTTTACGATGTTGTACAGCATGCAGAATATTGTCGCAACATCGTGGAGATATCGTGAAATATCTTGTGCTAATAGGAGAGCTATTTATAACTACTCCTTGATACATAATGAAAACTGCAATTTTACAACAATAGTTTGCTTATTTCTTAGCTTATTTACAAAATAAGAAAATGAATAGTAGTCTAAAACCTCTGTTTGAATTGAAAAGGAAAAAAGAAAAAAAACGTTAACAATATAAAGCTGAGCAATATAATTGTATACAACAAAAAGAAAGTTTTGCATCTATCCAAAATAAATAAAAAATATTGATACACAGAACAATTATCTTTTTAAAGTTACGATTTAATATATGATTTATAGGTTTAAAGTGGAGCAGAAGTCTTAAATTCATTCGAATAATAAAAATGTGTATTTTATGAAAAAAATAGAAACTAAAACATTCATGACGTCGTGATTAATGAAAGAAAAATTCAAACTGCAATGAATAAATAACGCTTACTTACTATCGATTCAAAAATTTTGCAATTTAGATGCCGTATTCAAAGAAAACTAAGAAGAAAAATAAAATATACCGCATAAAAGATAATGATATTTAGAAAAAAAAATTTTTCTTGTATTTCATTTCGGTTGTACATAAACTTTAGGCCGCTAGCATCAACCAAAGCAGCACTACTATTCTATTTATTGTGATTCGTCTTTGCCTTTGCTCGATCAGTCTCCAAAACATACAGCCGCAAACTTTGATGATAAGTATGATACGTGAGCATCGAAATAATCCAAAGTTCACAGCTGCATTCTAAGAAAGTTCATTTAATAAGTTATCACCCTTCGCAACAGAATTTATTTCTCGCGAAACTGAAATCCCTTGAACACTAACGGAACGATTCGAAAACTCTAGAACAGCGGTTCCCAACCCATGGGCCGTGGATAGAGTATTAGTAGGCCGTGGATAGAGTAATAGTAGGCCGTGGATAGAGTATTAGTAGGCCGTGGATAGAGTATTAGTAGGCCGTGGATAGAGTATTAGTAGGCCGTGGATAGAGTATTAGTGGGCCGCGGAACGCTAGTCAAGAGTCGAAGTCAGGGGAGCTTCAAGAATCTTCCCTCGTTTTCTGCTTTATAAAACAATGTATTTTTATTCCTTTTACAGTACGCTTTACTATTTACTGACATATACAGGGTGTCCACACTTATCGTGGTCCAATAGCTAATTAATAAACCGTTAGAGATAGACATATAAATCCCTTAAATGAAGGGAAGAAATATATTTTATGTTTTTTGAGTCTATAAATATAATTCTGAAAAAGTTACGAATTTTGTATACGGTCCGCCGGTCCTATCAATCATATTTAGTAAAATATTTTTCACACACTAACATTTTAAACAAAAAAAGTTCCACTTTTCTGCGACTAAAATTAACCGAGTTATTGAGTTTTTGAATATCACTGACTTAGACCACTTTACACCATTTTAATAGTCGCCTCGAAGGTGATCCACCAATCAATGCCCAGCACTTGCTCGACGAGGCCGCTTATTGGTTTAAAATTATGAAATTAAATGCTCCATAGCTCGGTCAGTTTTAGTCGCAGAAGAAAGGGACTTTTTTTGTTTAAAATGTTAGAGTCTCAGAAATATTTTACTGAATATGATTGATATGACCGGGGAACCGTATAAGAAATTAGAATTCGTAACTTTTTCAGAAATACATTTAGTTACTCAAAAAACATAAAATATAATTCTTCCCTTCATTTAAAGCATTTTTCAATTAGAACTATATGTATATCTCTAACGGTTTATAAATTAGCTATTGGTTGACGATAAGTGTGGACACCCTGTATATGCATATACCAGTGGCGAATATAGGATTCGGGTCTGGGGGGTGCTGAGGGCATAAAAATTTTGTATCGTCTTGATGAATGTCAAACCTCAAGGCTAAAGTAAACCAAAACTGTTTAACTTTACAAACCTTACTCACCTGACAATAAGAATCGTAAAGAACAATGCAATACTTTCGATAATTTAATAAAAATTACAATGAAATAACTAGCCAAGAAATGTCTTCGACCGCGTCAAAACTACAAAAACAAGTGGAATGACTACAAAAGTAGGACAATTTTCGAGCCTGTATAGCCAGAAAGGAATGTTGAAACGTTTTTATTATTTTTTAAAAGAGGGAAATAAAGAAAAAAAACAGTTGTAATGATTTTAAATAAAATCAAGAATTCTGGCTTGGCTCTGGGGGGGCTGTAGCCCGATAGCCTCCACCCTGGATTCGCCACTGGCATATACAGTAAACTCCCGCTGAAACAATATCCGATACAACGATAAATCCCTCTACAACAATAAAATTTTGTGGTCCCGGTGAATTTGCATAGGACATAATGTTAATCTCCCCTCAATATAACGATATTCTGTACAGCAATAAACTCCTGTACAGCATTGTTTTTTTTTGTTTTGTTTTTTTTTAATCTCAACGCCATTTTTTTCCTCTGTAACAATATTTCATAGAGTATAAGCAAACTGATAATGATAAAAATTCCAAAAATGGCGATGTTTCAGATGGCTGAAGAATGTGTTTTGAGACTTCAAAAGTCTTCAACTCGGCTTAAAGAAAAAAAAGTGGCAAAATGTCTGGAATTAACGTGGGGGAATATTTAACAGCGGATGATGATTTTGTGGTTTTTGAAGGAGTTACTGAAGAAGATAACCCATTTCATCTGTGATTTCGGACAGAAATCACAGAAGAAATGGAAAATGATGATGAAGAGGATGATACAGATACATCTCAATCTTTATCAACTTCAATCGGGGTGGCACCAGTAAGGGACGGGGGGGCAGGGGCCCCCCTGTCGTTGAAATTTTTGTACCTAATTCACGCAACGGGGTATTTAACTAATAGATAAATAGAGATCTGTCGAAAATTTGATACCAATTTCATTACACTTTTCCCCCGTACAGCAAGTCGTGCCCACCCCGTCGGGCAGACACTAGCGCCACTCCTGCCTTCAATCAGTTCAGCCACTACGGGAAATTTTTTGAAGCCTTTCATCCACAAATGATGATCATTTTCGTGTGTTAGACTCTATGCAAACCTTGTTAGTTGACCTAACAGTTAAAAAATGAACTGGCAATCGAAAATATTGGATTTTTTCGATAAAAGTGTTTTTCAAAATGTGAACTATTTTATTGTATAGCTGAATTTTCAAATTTTTGTATGCTTTAACAAACATCACTCTGGTGATGGTTTTTTTTTGCAAAATTTATATTATTGTATTGTGTCCACATTAAAGCAATCAAAATTTAACATTTTTATATCGTAATTATACCGATGTAATAATACATCCCTCTATAACAATATCTTTGTTTGGTCCCCAAAGTATTGTTGTAACGAGGTATTACTGCAATATACGTATAAATATATATGTTTATATATTTTACTTGTATATTTAGTTAGTGATCCTCAACATATTTTTTTACACTTCAAGTGATCCACACAACCAAAAAGATTGGGAACCGCTGCTCTAGAAGGTTCAAGAGAAAATGCATTTCAACCTGTTTCGATCAAGGAGCTGTACCTAAGAGAATGGGCATATATATTCTCTGAAGTTCAATAATTAAGTGCCAAAAGGTGCTATTTTTAGCACTTATGTAGGCAAAAAGGATTTGCTTACTGGCCCTTGTTCGTCGAAATGCTCCAAACTTTGATGCCAATTTGTGTAACCTCTTATGGCTTCAGTGACGCACCTACATAAAACGGTGCCCAGGGCAAATACCGAAAAAGCGCCCCTCCCGCTCTCTTTCCTTTTCAAATGTGATCCTTACTTTCTTTTCGAAAATTTCATGCCGATAAGTGCAAAGAATAAAAGTGCAAATAAATTTTAAAAATAACATATAAAACATTTTTGAGTTGATAGGATTTACACATTACAAATTTTTTAACAAAATTTCGCTTAATTTTCAGAGAAAATTTTGTGCATTCTAACTTTAATCCTTTAAATATGTCTGAAATCAGAAAATCAAAGTTTTTTTGTAAGAAACGTTTGATATATCAAAAAAATATATAAATAAAAGGTGCATTCCATTTATTATTTGAAACATAATACAAAGTGTGTACAAATCTCTTAATCAATCAAAAAAATAACCGAGCACATCTCTACTAATAATAATAGAGAAAGTCTGTGTATCTGCGTGTCTGTGTATCTGCGTGTCTGTGTATCTGCGTGTCTGTGTATCTGCGTGTCTGTGGGCGGTCTACAGAACAGACCGTTGAACTTAGAGCTACCAAATTTGGCACAGATATATTTTGGATGCTGAAGATGTGCACATCGGAGCCTTTTTTCATTTTAATTCAAATTTAAATTATTTAAAAAATAAACCAAATTTCGTCGCTTTTTGCCAATAAGTTCTGAATGAATTCATTGACAAAAAAAATTTATGTCAATTTAAAGAGCAAAAAATTATCTTTCCAATGATACCAGTTTTATTATTGTACAAAATTTTATCTATTTTTTTATAAATTTTTAAAGTCATCAGAATTTTAAAGTCGCTGGTTTCGAAAGTAGAAATTGACGTGGGAGAGGCGGGGCGTAGTAGCTGTAAACATCATGTCCGCGTGTATCTTCAAAACAAAATTATTATCAATGTAATCGCTTCGGAAGTACTTATACTAAAATTGGAACGATACGGAGAAGAGCAGCATGGCTCCTGCGCTTGAATGACACGTAAAATGGTGAAGAGTTCCACATTTTTAACGCTGATCTGAGAAATAGGTTTAAGCTACCTAGCCTTAAAGAGCTCATTCTAAAATTAGCCAAAAAATTCTTTGAAAATCTCCCTAACATTAAAAATCACTTGATGTATATCGTAAGCGCACCAGATCCAGTTTTATATAAATAATTCCTCTCTTTTCAGCATTCTTTGCTTTCCTCCCCCCCAATTATTTTCCCTATACCCCATGACAACAGCTTCAAACGTTCCCTCCCAAGGACTAGATAGCGCAAGCGGTTAGGCATCTTTTTCCCACCCACCCGCCCGCCCCGGGTTCGAATCTCGCTCGAGTATGGCCTTCATCAGAGTCAATAAATAATTCGTCAGCTCCTCTCCCTCTTTTTTGCATACCTAAAAGGAAACCTTGGATTTAAATTCTTATTTTCTCATTTGACTTTTGCTATTTTATTTTATAATGTTTCTCAAAATTTGTCCAAATTTTCGATCCACTCTGGAATGCTTACTCTAGATTATTAAACTGAGCAATACGACCGAATGGTGATGTTGTTTTTCTATTTTGGTGTGCTCTAGGAGAAATATCTAATCAAACGTATGACCTGTTTAGTTACGCTTGATTATTTGTCTATTATTTTGGCAATTTGTGTTTTTTACAGTTTATAGATATTCAATTCTCTTAGAGTGTGTGTGTGTTTTTGTTTGCAAGGAATTATTTTCAAAGTTTCTTTTTTTCCCCAAGCATTTCAATTCAATATTTTTTTTATTTATAAATGTTTTCTTATTGACTAGATTTAATGGATTATCATGAATTTAGTTTGCCGATTTCATAAAATGTCAATTACTCTTCTTTACCGAAAAACTTTGATTGAATTATTTTGAGTTTAATTAGTTTTAATATGTAATTATTTTTAGCTGAGAATTTATATTGTAATTCAAATTTTCTTACTTATTAAATCATTTTCATTTTTTTAAAGATATTTTATTTATCATTTTTTAACAGTTAAATATAAGGATTAACTCAAAGTTAAGTGCATGCAAAACCTGTACATTTTTTGTTTTGTGTATGAAGAATTTAAATTTAGTTATACTAATTAACCTGTTCACTGTTTGTGTTTTCATTTCTTTGTCCTTATTGCGATTATTGCTTTCAGCTCAAAAATTGAAATGTTTACAAAATGTCAGGCCTTAGTACCTTAATACTTTATTATACAAGATTGGCAGGAACAGCATGGTCGCCGTGGAGACATAGTAAAAGAATAAAATGAAAAAAATTATATATATTGAACTTGCCTTAGACAGTATATATTAAAAACTCTACATGAAGTAAATCTTTTTGCTACACAGATAAAAAATCATACAAACATATGTGATAATATATTTAATAATATTCTTAACTATAATTCAGTCATTATAATTTCCACATTGTTTCAATATATTAATCAAAGTTTAAACTGAAGTCTAACAATGAGTTTATCTTGCACTTATGAAGTTGAAATTCATTTGCATGAAATTAGGGATATACTCGCTATTGCAAGGGAAATGTCAATTCAAACATGAATTAAAATTACAACGTTATTATTTCCCATGACATCTAAAGTCGCAGTTCGCTATTATTTTAGTAGATATGATATGTGCATGAAAAAACGATATATTATTTATTTGAAGGCTTTGGTGTACACGAAAGAATATTTATAGAATTAATCTTTCTGGCTTTTAATGAAGCTAGATGTTTGTGCCTAACATTTCAACATTGTAATTGCGCAAATATTTGTTCCTTGCCACCCAACATAAGATCACAAACAAAAAATGGCTGTCATGTTTATATTTAAAATAATTATTTTAGGTTGAAAATTGGTGGTTGATTTTGATAGTCAAGGCAAATTTAATGTGTTTGTTGACGGTAAAATTAATTATTTCACAATAGGTAATTCAGGGAGGAAAGGAAACGCTTCACATTTAGATTGAATTTTTTCTTTATTTATGTATTTATTCTCGTTAATAATTAAAAGAAATCTCTTTCAAATCTTGAACAGAAATCATCAATACGGACTGATAATTTTTACAAACAATTGCAAAGCATTATGCAGTCTACTCTCCTCACTAATTTTTTGTTGTTTGTTTGCGTTCAACAGAAAAATTACATCTAGGTTTTCGTAATAAAATTTAAAATAAGCATTACTCATTTTTCATCATACAAATTATGCAAATACTTATCGATGATAAAAACAAAGAAAAGATACTTAGAAACTTACATCTTTTAAGAGGATTTGCTGGGAGCGCTCTTTACTAAGCAAGAAACACATATATTTTCCGTTCATCATTCTTTGAGATTTGAAAATAGAAGAATGACACTTTTCTATGCATTTATCACCACGAAAGAAAACGATATATACAATCGAGTGATCAGGTATAACATAAGAAACCATCAGCAACCGTGCGGAGATAACCCAGATAAGCAATACGCTTTACCGACAAGTTTTTATTTTTCTTGATGATGGCTTGCCGCGGTAAACTTGATGTAGCAGCTTTGCAGCTAACTTCCTGCAAAGTAACAAAGCATAATCCAGGCAACCCACTTGCATAACAAGTTTTTCTGCATGGCCAGTTGTTATGTGAGCTTCACGCCACGTTAAAAGCTCAGTTTACTTTGCAAAGATGATACCGGCCTGCTTTCCGTTAATCTTTGTCTCTGTTTTTAAAACATCCGTTGCAATAGCATCTTCCTATAGACCGTCCTTCTTTTTTATTAATTCCATACATCAATGATAATTTGTAAAAAAAACCTTTTTTTTATAAAAAAAATTTTGAAAAATTATCCATCTTTTTCATATAGATGGGGAACTTTAAAGAAACTATATATCGCCTTTTTTCTTAATGTTGAAATTTTTTAGCGTTCGCAAGCAAATTGAACAAAAAACCAGTCAATGTTTGTTGATAAACAATAACACATTTTGTCCCATTTTAAAGTAATTGCTTTGAGATTCCCTAATTTCATAATTCATTCTACTAGCAAAACATATAGTTATTAGCGAAAATCAGCTCTCTTTGACTTCAAATCCATATTCTAAACTCAAAATTTAAAAAATTAATGAAATCGAAAACAATTTAAAATAAATCGTATCGATACGTGCATTAGCACCAGTATCTTCTCCTCGGAACTGGCTGATGAGATTTAGGATGAAACTATGGTTAGGGAAACAGGTTGTTGTGAGTTCCGAATCAAGGTTTGTCTTCGTATTCTGTTTTGCTATGGTTTGTAATAGTTTGACGCGGCAGAAGCTTGTGACAAGTTTGACGCGTGACTAACTCGTTTGCGTTAACTTGTTTCAAGCTTGCACTCTTGTCGTGTCAAATTTTGCAACTTGCAGATTTACCTTTGCTGCAAGTAAATTTCTATCTGAGTATCCTAACCTTCTCCATATACTCCCACCACACCGAGACTCAAATCTATGCCAAGGACATTCCTTTACCCAAACGAGGTTTAATTTCATTGATGGAACAATTGAATTCGTAATCTCTGGTATAATATTGCTTGTTATTTTGTTGCAGCTTGAGGAACTCAGGTTGCAAAAATATCCTTCATCATTAAGATTCTTTGGTTGGATGGGGTTATGGGATCGGACGTGGATAAGACTTTTTTCAATACTGTACAATCTTTTCATAGTATTGGATAATGTCATATAATACTATAATATTATATATATATACCATAAATAATATTATATAACAAATATAGTGGATATTTTAAAGCTACATTTAGAAGCATGGGTAAATATATCCTTGTGGTGCTGACCAGGTAACACTTTTGTTATTTTTGAACACACATCTACTTACCTTGACTTTGAACCAGGTTCTTCCGCGTACCAAAACCGGACCGGTTGCCACTGGATAAGCTAGACTTGCATTAGAGAGCGTAAATGATGATAATAAAATGTAGTTACAGATTTCGTATCTCTACAAAATTTAATGCACACATTGACAATTAATAGCGAATAGTCTTTTTAATTAAATTATCTTTTATATCATTTACAACTTCAGTTCAAAATAAAATTAGAAGTCAAAGAGAAACAATTTAGCTTTATAAACTTGCTAATCTCTAATGAATTAGGCAATAAGGTTTAATGAATATAATAATATATTTTGAAAGGTTTTTAAAACCATTTTTAAATTTATTTTATTTCACTCTTTCAATGTGTTGCTGCAGACGCCTTTTAACATCTATAATTACAGTAATTGTGATATCCTGAGTTAAAATGAAGTTTTTATAAAATAAACATTGTTTTTTATATTATTTGTGAAAATTTAGTATCTCAGGAAATACTGATACACTTTAATACAATAATTTATTACGGAATTCAATTGTTCCTCGGTGTTCATAATGGCCCGCTATCGTTCTAAGGGGTCGCAGAATAAGCCCTACCTGCCCCGCCCACAACGTAATTTCACTAAATGAATCTTGGAAATATTAGGGAAAATGATACTTGTAATGATTTATTTCTGAATATAAGTTCCCAAAGCGTTCTTGGTAGTAAAATTCTAGATCTGTTTATGATCAATCAAAATAATAGACATCCTGTTGACAACAAAATGACGCCGAAGATATTTCAAAGTGGCTATAATACCATAATTCGTGTTTGTTTTTGTACAAAGATATGAGTTTATTTAATTCTTTAAAGCATTTAAGATAATAATTAAATCGACCGCTAGAAAATATTTTTGTAGCTCTGCAACGCTTGCTTAATTTTAATATTACATGTATAAACAAACTGCTAAAAAAAAATTATATGAAATTCTCTTAGACATCTCAACTCTAATTCTGCGTGTGCCAGCTGTCGGAACAGAAGGAGAATGCATTCCTCATATTTGGAGAAATATTATCATGAAGGAGCGATTTTAATTTCTGATTGTTTTTTTGAAACCATCACAAATCCAAACGATGAAAAAAGCAATTGTCAACTTCGTCAGAAAGCAGATATTCAACGGGCGGTATGCCAAGCATGCGATAGTAAAGTGCAATATGTCGGTTTTTTTTATAATGAGCTTCCAGCCCCAATCTGAAACTAGAATTTTTAAATAAAATGATTTTAAGAGGCGAATATTTTCTTTGAAATATTGTATTTTTTTGTGTTTTGACCTGTACTCAGTATTTGCATTTCCTTTAATTACAGAGATAAATATGAAGTTACAAATGAACTGATCAACTAATTTAGGAGTGGACAATTAGCCCTCTTCAATGTATGTACGTTATTAATTTAGAGAAATAAATATGTTTCTTTGATTACTTATATAATTTTCTTTTTAGTTATTTGTTGTTGGTATGTACCTAGATATTACATTTCTTTCTCATTTTAAGTAAACGGGCTTCTTATCTTCAGT
>BGPR01004992.1:526-51156 GCA_013235015.1 Araneus ventricosus
CAATTTTTTTCTCTTATGACTACTAAACATACTCGGACAGTTAAGAAGTTATCTTTGAGATTTAATTACTGTATAAACTATTAGATTATCAGTTAGGAGTTTAATTCAATAATTTTATACTGTATAAACCCTCAAATAATAGCTTATACTATATTTTAAAAGCAAATAACTCCAAGTTTATCGTTGGTGGATAAACATTTTTAGCATTTAATCTGCCATAGTGCTCCTTAAATGATTTAAAACTATTTATGTAAAATTTTGCTTCATTTTTTTCATATTGATAAACTATTGAAAGATAAATTACTCTTTGTCTTCAGCCTGTAATAACGACTAGTAATTTCAGGCCTGAGATGTTTTTCACGTCTTTTCCCTAGTTTTGAGGGAAGCAAGTACAGTAATAATCGCCGTTATAAAACTAATTGGTTTTTCTTCTACTACCAATTACTGCTTTTCTTGAAGCGGAAGAGGATCCCACGGCATTCACAGAAAGGGAAATTTTATGCCAAAAACCTCAGAAGAATTGATTAAAGCATCAAGCCGACAGATTATAAGTTCAAAGAGCGGAGAATGAAAAACATCCCAGAATTAGAAGAATCTAAATCACATCTCTTACGTTTCAAGATTATCAGCATTAAATAAATGTAAAATTTTTACCTTTACCATCCACAAAAAGTAAAAGGAACTTTCGCATCTATAGGTTACTGTAAGAAATCGCTTGTGTTGGTAATGTTTCATATGTTTAGACACATTACATATATTCAGAAAGTATACAGTTGTCTGAGTGATTGCACTCAGCAACTACCCTCCAAAATTTCACAACGTACTAAAATGAGACCGTTTGAAACTCCACAAAATAACCTAGTATGAACTCCTAAATTATAAAAGTACCATAAAACAGACCGAAAATTATTTAGAAATTAAGATTGAACAATGAATAGGTTTAAGGAATCCACCAGATGAACTTTATCAAGACGCCACTCATCTGAGTGGATTAAAAATACTCATCTGAGTGGATTCAAACTACTCATCTGGGTGGATTCAAAATACTCATCTGAGTGGATTCAAAATAATTATCTGAGTGGATTCAAAATACTCATTTGAGAGAATCCTAAATTATAACTTATTTTCTGTCAGAAAGATGAGATTCTACTTGAAATAACTGATTTTGTTTTCCAAATAAATTTGGCTTTTTGAAGGTATACTTAGAGCTAAATAAAATTTGTTTTCTATCTCCTCTAAATTATAAATATTATGCAGGGAACCGAATGTTGGTGAAAATAAAAATGTTCCAAGCTCCAAGATTAGAGAAAGATAACGAACTTGAAATTTTTTATCATTATTTTTTAAAGGATCAAATTTAACATTATTTTCTCGTTGGTCTTCAAAGAATGCCGACATACTAATGATCTCATAAACTAATATCATTTTTTAAAAAATAACATAAAAATATATTTAAGTTTAGTTTAGTTATATTAACGTCTAGTTTTGAAGCAACACGAGGGCTATTTTCGGACGGACTCGTAATTTTTAACCTCGGTCATATGACGAGGACGACACCTGAGCTGGCATCCCCTCTCCAAACATCCGAACCACACCAACGGGAGGCCGTTTGGCTCCCTACGCATGATTTAGTCTGCAACAGGCACAATATACAACGGATCTTCCGTGGAATCGAGTTTCGAACCTGGAACCCTCCGGCCCCAAAGCCAAGACACTTGACCCCGTGCGGCCTCAAAATTATATTTAAAAATAAGTACATAGGTTTTGTTTCTAGTTTTTCAGTTATACAAATCGTCACACACACTTTACAATAAAAAGAACAGTTTTACAGATGAAAATAAGTGACTACTTTGATGAAACGTGTTTTTATCTAAAGTACTTAAAAATGGAAAGCCTTCGAATCTAATTTTTTTTCTATGCAAATGCTTTTTCCTTCTGCAAGCAATCACTTTCAAATATTATAATAACACAACCAAGAATACATAATAAATTATTAAAACATAGGATCTCTAAAAATTGATAGCAAAAGAAGAATTCAATTTTTTCTTTTATTTGATGTGTAAAAATTAATGAGATTCATATGCAATTAAATAACTATCAAGAAACATTAACTTCTTCATTCAAATATCCACATCTACGTTAATCATTCTACAACAGTTTAAATGAAGTAACCAAACTCTCCGGATTAGCCAATGAGTTCCCGACCTTGTGAGGAAATAAGAAAATATTCTGAACTTTTCTCGAATACGAGTTAAATGTCTCGAACAGAGATTTTTTGCTTATAAGTTACATACTACATTATATTACATGAAAATATCTTCAAAAGACAAGTTAGAATTTAATTTTAAAAATTAGCTTCTGAAATATTCTCCTTCCCAGCTGGATAGATCTAATCGAGTACTGCATCTTTTAAATCACCCTCCACAGAACGGTTGCAATTAGTGGAAGAGTCTTGCATGTTACTACTGACCGCAAGAATATACTTTAAGGTCTGAAATTTCACCTTGACGGAAAGAAATTATTGCTCTAACGACTGATAAATAATTCATAATATATTCAAAGGTCAGGAATCTTAAAATATTTTGCGTTCGTTACATAATTAACAGTCTGAATATCAGTCTGGAGGACCAATCGTCCCTTGTAGGACAGTCTTCTTTGAAAATCTGCTCACCTCGAAAAGTGTACTCCTCATATCCTCCTTCCCAATATTTGAAGATTAATCTATAAATTTCTATATTCGATGGATGCCGAGACAATCCGTTGTCTCATTTAGTACTAATTTAAATAATAATTGATAGGTATGTGAGCATAATTGCAATTTAAAATGTAACAAACGTTTTTTGATTGTATTTATAAGTATAGTGTTTACTCATTTCAATGATTAAAATGTTTTCTTCTTACGGTTCTTCATCCTTATTTCTGTCTTCTGTTTTCATTGTGAAAAAATTTATACCTTAGTTTCAGAGAAAAAAAGTAATCAAAATTCTTTGGAATAAGGGCCGTTACTCTTTAAAAAGTATATGCCAAAGTGAGGAGTTAGTTAATGCAGATCAAAATTTAATCTTCTTCAAAAATGTAATATCTCCTTATCAAGTGCTAGAAAACATAAATTATTATTGATACATGTAACATAGAAAAGCCTAGAACTGACAAGTATCATATCAAAAACATTTATTTAAAGAGAAAAGAAAGCCAGTTATAAAATGTTTTGAAAGAAACAAACGTATGTTCGGAAAATCACGAAAACAAAACGCGACACAGTAATCATGATATCTCACCATTTCTGACTTGTTCACAAAGACCTAAGTATTTACACATGACAAATACAGAGAAATGTACAATTTATGTAAAGATAGTTATAAAATTAAAGCAACAATTTTGAAAGACAACTTTTAAAATGCCGAAACACAAACAACAAACTTTGTAAATGATATAATGATGAACAGGCAGTGTATAAAATAAAATAAGTACTGTAGAAAGTTTTCATATTAGTTGAATAAATTAAAAACCATTGAAGAAAATTTAATAATGAATTGAATTTAAAAGTGAAATTAAATTATTGTGATAAAACATTTTTTTTACCTTGTTATATGGAGAATATATAATTCGATGAAATTACCTTCAAAAGTAACAAGCCATACAGTTTTACTAGCAGTTTAAAATCTTGTCCTAGATGCATAAAAATAAAGAAAGTTAATATTGAATTTCTGAATTTAAACAATATTTTTTCTATTTTCATAATTTAATATTTGTTTTTTGCAGTATTTTATTATTATATTTAACAAGCATAAATAATGCAAATTTTTTAAAAAAATATTTAGTTTTTCATCAAAAAAAAATTTCACCCTCGAACTATCCTTCAGAAAATCGCTATCTTTCCAGCAGATGTACTACCATTTTCCGTAAAGAAACATTCTATTTAACCTTGTTCTGAAATAACGTTAATCAAATCTGAAGGAGTAAATAAAAAAGTCATTGTGGTATTGTAGGGTATGTAAGGTGGTTGTTCCAGACCTCCTAAACCAATGGACTGGTTTTCAAACTGTACTGTACACTTGCTATTTAAGAGAATGGGAATAATCTCCATGAACTTTTCCGTCCCAAAGTTAATTAAAACAGTCGTTTAATTAGAAATACCTGAAATCGTTTTCTCGCTGTAATTGGAGCAAACCGTCCGGACAAAAAATATTTTATACCATCTGACCAAATTTTTACCTTTCACTGATACTAATTTTTACTTCTCTGACATTTTCCTTCGATTGTGCTACATAGAAAGTTCCAAAACTTTAAAATGCGTGCAGACGATTTTGAATAACGAATATTTAGTAGCTACCCGTTGCTAGTAAATTAAGACTTTGAACTAATTCACCCTTTATTTCCAGCTTCTGATACATAGCGCTGCCAAATACTGAAGGATTACTGCTTAAATGGAAGGTTACCGGTATTCATAAATCCAAAATAAACAAACCAGATCGTCCATTGACGTATGATATTGTCAGAGTTTTATACTAGAAATATGGTCTTTATGGCCTTTTAAACAGAAGCAGAGATGACATATAGCAAGGGTGGATGATATATTCCAAAGAGCAGAGGATGAGGCCAATACGTAATTTAAGAAAATAGAGAATTCATAAATGGTCGTCCAATATGTATTATCAACCGTCGAACTTTTGACTTCCTCTAGGTATATAACGAAACACTATTATCTTCGGTGCAAGTACTCAAATTCGCGCACGAAGTCGCGGGTAACAGCCTAGTAAGAAAATAAAAATTAAAGACGAAAGATCAGCTAAATTACCAGTTCATGGTCACTTATTTCCATCGCGAGATACAGATATCAATTTAGGCTGAGTAAATATAAATATTTCGTGTTATACTTTTGCACACTTTCGTTACTAAGAGAAGATGAAAACAGAATGCTCTCATCGTTAATATGCTTGTTCCAGAAAATGATTAAAATTTCCTATGAATTCGTTCATGCTATGAATAATGACGATAAAATTTCTTTTACGTAATAGTACATTTTCCGCATGCTGGAAATTAAATTCTTAGAGCCTCCATGTTTTTCTTTGTCTTTTATTTCCGTCGTAAAATTTTCAGCCCTTGATAAAGCCTTGAAAACTAGTTTTGCTTTTGATCCTGAACCTGTTGTAAACGTTTTTAAAATCCATTTAGCATAACGCTTATAGCTTATCTATTTCCTCTTATTTTTTGTGCTTCCTTTCGATACAATTAATTTCTTTTTATAGCCAAGCATCACGACGTTATCCATGAAGCTAGAAGATCTAATTCATACGTTCATCAATAGCGTATCAAGGTTTGTCAAGATTACAATGGAAAGGATCTAATCTGTGGAAAGGAATATAAATTTCTCCTCCTTGTCCTAAAGGGTCGAACAGAGATAATTATTTCAACTCTCACATTCAAAGGCTTGTTATAAGTGCAGTTTCAGATAATCCCTCAAGGACTATTCATTCATAAATATACTGTCACAGGAGATTACAAAGTTTCTAATTGTTCCTATCCTACCCAATTCAAAAAATATCCGAAATTTTCCCCTCATCCAGCAAAAAATAAACAAATAAATAAATATAAGAACAGAATTAAATAAATTAAAAGGTTTTCTGTTGCCGTTTCAGGAGGAAAATTGTGTGTTAATGACATTTAATTTGGAATAAATATTATGTATCGCATTCTTGCAATGTCTTCTATTTTGTGTGAAGTAAATAGAAGACACATGAGTTCCCACATCAGAAGACTCATGAAGAGAACTTCATGAGTTCAAAATGGTTTCATTCATAGAATTTCGTAATAGACAGTCAGAGATCCTGTCATTGGCTGTAATATGAAATGCTGAGACCCGTTTGTGGACCTAGACCATGAGATACACATTCGACCGTACCTACGTACCTAACACCTGTTATACTGTTAACAATATATGGATTCCTCATAGAACCTACTGTGATAAATTCAGTGAGGAAGTCTCTTTCGCAGTTCAACAGGTGTCTCGTACGCTCCTGTTTTCATTATCTGATCTGGAAAAATATCAAACCACTGCTATAATCAAAGTTATAAAATTAATTTTTTGTCATACTTCACGTGTCTATTTATTTGCCATGCTCACAGAAATCGAATACAAAGTTTATAACAAGAAAATCCTTTTCATTTTCTCGTAAAGTAAATACATACATAGAAAAAGTGCTGTAGATGTCTAAAATTTTCCACAGTTAAGACCTTTCTAATTGCAAAAATAAAACATCTTTTGAATTAATTATTTCTATTTATCCGTATGTTCATATAACACTTTATTTATTTTTAATTTTTATTTATTTGTTTACATTTTATTTAGTCATTTATTTTATTTTTTATTTATTTATTATTTATTTTATTTTATTTTTTTCAACTGAAATTAAACTTTCTAACTTGAATTTAAAGTTTTTGCTTCATGGCTATGGAATATTCATGTGTAAAATGCCTGTAGTTAAATTAAAGTTATGAAACCTTTTAAGTGAGAGTGGTTGAAATAGGCGTACCACTCATTTATCTTATATCCAGAAAGGTTTGGACCGAAAAAAATATCAGTTGAATAATTTATCAGTCATTATACGAAAAGTAAATTAACAAAGGCGTCATTTCCCCGCACCCTCGCGCGGATAAAAATTGCAATTTTTCTGTACGCCCAAAACGCCGGAATTTCCCTAAGCGCCCATCAAAGGCGAAAGGCGGGGGTTGAAGCGGATAAGAGTAGCGGAAGTTAACTGCGCGATTACGCAATAACGGCCTTGTGTCTTTGTGTGATGAGAAAAGACGAATAGGCGATTTGAACACCTTTTATTCAACAGATTGAAACAAAACTTGGTTCTACAATTAATGTTAGCAGACATTATTCCAATTTTTATTTATCTAGGCCTTAATCTTTTTATTTATCCATCTACTAATCATACGGATTAGTAGTTATAATGTTCACAAGTATGTAATTATATAGACCGACAGGCAATCAACCCTTTGACGGATGTAGGTCAAAATTTGATACGGACCTACATTCCTGATGATAAAACTGTGCATCAAATTTTATCTATATATCTATTGAAGTTTTTGAGTTATCGTGTTCACATGAATAGGGACAGACAGATTTCTCGTGAAAGGATTTTGTCCAAAATTTGACAGAAACATTATGTGTAAAGAACACATACAAAATTTCATCCATCTAGCTTCAATAGTTTTCGAATTATCGTGTTCACAGACAGAGAGACATAATTCTAAAATTGTGTTTTTCGGACTCAGGGAGGTCTAAAACGCGGAGATTCATCAAAGTCTCGAATTCGAATTTTTTGACGATTACAATACTTTCTCTTTGTATACTTCGTATACGAGAAAGCAAAAAACTTGGAATACAATTTTCAATTCAAGATGTCCTTTTTTATCAAAACTATATACAACTTTCCCACAGATTAATTAACACAGCTTAGTAAAAAGATGTGCGCATTATTATTTTCGTGCTGATTTCTCACTAAAATTAGTAAATCCTACTTTTTTAAAAACCAGCGGGAGTGGTCTCCTCTAAACTTTCTCGCATACTTTCAAACAAAGGTGTCAAGCCCAAGTCCTCACCGCCTAAAAATTGCGGACGCCACGAGAACTCCGATTATTTCCTCAGAGACAGTGGCAACACGTAAAAACAACAAAACAAACGAAAGTAAAATAAGCTAAGCGGGAGCAGAATGTGCCAAATGGAGAAAAAGTACCCAAAACGGAAGAAAAAGCGCCAAGCAGGTGTTATTACGCAACGCATTAAACAAGACGGAACTAGAAGCCTGGACGCATATTTACAAACCCTACCCTAATAGAACTGAGGCAGGAAATCGGACAATATGATTGGCTCGCTTCGCCGAGAGCCGATGACGTCGTTCTTTGCTCTCGTATGGAAATTATAACAAAACAAGTCATTGAATGCGGCCTTGGAATTAGTTTAGGTTTCTGTTGCTAGGACTACAACCTTAAAAATAACCCTTTCGCTTAAAAATATTACAACCCACGGAAGAATGTTTTCTGTACTCAACTGTAGGAAAACAGAGAAAAGAAGGACGACTCTTGTTTTGTTATGATTGCCGTACGCTACGAGCGAGAGCTGAAAACGACGTCACTGCCCCTCGTAGCCAATGATATTGGCTGATTTCCTGCCTCAGTTCTATCAGGGTAGGGTTTGTAAATATGCAGCCTGGACTGCGTTAGATAAACCTGTACGCATGCGCTTGGAGAATCGGATTAGAAAAATTGAATATGAAATTTGAACGCCTTTTTTCAACCGATTGACACGAAAATTGGAAACAAATCTACAATTAAGATTAGAAGGCCACATGCAAAATTTCATTTATCTTACTAATTATGTTAAGAAGTTATTAAATTCAACAATATGCGATTATACAGACCGACAGACAGTCAACCCTTTGACGGATTGGGCCCAAAATTTTATACGGACCAACATTCATGATGCTACAACTGAGTACCAAATTTTATCCATATAATTATTCAAGTTTTTGAGTTCAAGTTTGTTCATATGAAAGTGGACAGACAGACTTCCCGTAGACGGGATTTGTCCAAAATTTGATAGAAACCTACAAATGATGTGTCGAGATAACATACCAAATTTCATTGCCGTAGATCTAACAGTTTTCAAGTTATCGTGTTTACACAGACATAATTACAAAATTGTGTTTATTGGACTCAGGGAGGTCTGAAACGTGGAGGTTCATCAAAATCACGAGTTCGAATTTTTTGACGTTTACAATACTTTCTCTTTGTATACGAGAAAGTAAACAATCTCGTCCGGAATAGCCGGATGCTGGGGCAAGCAGCGGTTTATCGGGACTCTACTGTATTTATAAAATTACTTGCCTCCGGTAGTTATTAATGCTTCTCGATTTAATCTGATATAATTTTCTAGGTGCAACTCTCATGTCGGGAGAGGTGGGGGAGTGAGCAGGTGGTGTCCTTCGGAAAGGGTTGTCACGATCTCGTGACAACTCTTCTTTGACAACCAATAGTGCACGAACTAAGCCACGTGCTTGGATTCTATCACGAACACAGTAGGTCTGATAGAGACGACTACATAATCGTCCATTTGGAAAATGTACAAAAGGGTGAGTACCTTCGTGATATTAAATAATCGAAAACACTCTATTAGAAAAACACCTTTCAAAATTTATCAACGATAACATGCAAGGAAATCAAGTATTCACACCGAAAGATATGCTATTGTTTGAATATGTTTTACGGATGATATTTTGATCCTTTAAGAATTTTGAAAGTAAATACTTCGAAATTTTTAATGCTTTCTTTTGTGTCAAAGTGGTGTTCGTGAAGTTTGTTGCGAAGTTGTTTAAATAATTATTTGAACTTTGCTTGAATGTTTTCTGTGTATTTGATATATTCATAATTGAATTTAGGTTATTGTCTGCCTTTCACTAATTGTAACTTATTCTTACGCAAAACCGCTTTTCAAAGGTCTAAATATTTTTGCACCAAAGCTGAATGCTAAATTAAAATATGAAGTAAGCCTTTTTGGAAGCCAACTTTCTGATATATGGGAGGTGGTTGTTTTTATAAATATAGTTTAGGGGCAAAGATTTAGATGTTTGAATATGGTGGTACTATCTAGAGTTATTATAATAGAGTCGAAATCTCCCCTGAAAATTCATATAAACGCTATTGTCTACTCAGCGCTCTTTAACAGTATTAAAAAGAAGCCCACTAAGAACCTTGTTAATTTTTAATTCTTAGTTGTTTAACTGTGGTTCCAGCGATTTTAGCCATGGTGGATCGCAGATGTGGGCCGCCAAAAGAAACTTGGAGTCAATTTATCTCCAACTGAATATTCTTGTAGATATTATGCACATCAAACAAAGCCATTGATAAAAGTTTAAACTCATTATCAGCATTCTGTGAAACGTGATGAGTAGGAATCTCTTTTCATCTTCATAACTTTCTGTTTTCCCTCGTGACCGAATCTTCACTGTAAAACGTGAGTCCCGACGATTGTATGTCCCGCAATTCTCCGCGATGGATAACGAACCATTGTATCCATATTAATTCCAAACTTTTCGTAACATAAGAATTGTGCTTAACTTTTGGATACCAGTGTAATTTCTGATGATGCCGGTAGTTTCTTAGTTAAATCAGTTATCCAAAAGTCTATAGCATGTAAATCTTATATAGTCTAATGAAATATGCAATCACGTGTTTGTCTAAAATCAGTGAAAAAAGTTTTTTTTGTTAAATTGATTGCACTTAGATTATATGTATGCAAACGCGGTAAATGGGCAAATTTTGTTTAAGAAAAAATATTCTTTTTACACCACTTTTCATTAATCCTTTGACTTGAAACGTAGAATTATGTTCATTAACGGCCTAATGAATTAAGGTATGACATATTATGGCTGAGGAACATAAATCGAAAGAAGTTTAGGAGATCTATCCTCTGACTATACTGTTGCCAAGCTGGCTGCTGGAGGTTTTCCTGGTTTTTCTCTTGATGAAACAGAACTGTGGACCAGTTTCCGTTGCAGGTTCTCTATGAAGACAACTTATTCGCATATATGGGATCTAAGTGAGACTTCTACCTCAGGTGATACTTAGTTATTAAATCTTTATATCAAGGAGAATATGCCTTATTCCCCTCTATCTCCTTGTTTCGTAGACTAGACTAGATGTGCCAGACCAAAAAGGATTAGAGACATCACCCAATCCAGCTTTTATGTTCTTATAATATCGTATTATGAGATTCATATCACACCGTATATGTCATATAGCGTAAAGATGTCACATTTCGCTTCTATTATGGGCTTTTGGTTTATGGTCTTATCTCGATATGATGGACCACCATCACACGTTAATTACAATGGAATAAAGCTTCAATGAGCTTATTATATCACATTATTCCCTTTCCTCGTTTTTCTTTAAATAAATGTCCCAAATACATATTTTTGTGAGTTAAGTACTTTACATGCACTTTCACTATACTTTGGGTGATATATTAAAGGAACGATATCACAGCAACGTATTCCCATTTATTCAAAATATTGGTTATTTTTATTCACAGCACGAGTTTTCCTTGTGTTTTATTGGAATTATATAATTTCTATAGTATATAATTTTACAGTTGATTTATTAGAAATAGAAATTTTGTTTAAAGAGTGTTTGGAGCCACTTAGACAGACATACGGTTCTTGCATCTTGGAAAAATTGGCAATTAGAATTGACTATTTCAGAAATAATTAATGAGTCGAACAAACCCTAGGCAACGGGAGTTGGGCGAAAAAATTAGCTGGTTGAATTTATATCCTAAAATAAACTATTTCCAAGAACCTAGCCATGTTTATTCCAAGAACTCTACATATACTCTTGGTGAATTTCCGGGAAGAAGAATTCGTAAAAGAAGACTGGCAAATAGGAACAAATGAAAAAGTCATCAAACTTTATCCGCCGATCTTCTGCGTTACGAATATTTTATGGCGCTCTTATTGATTCAGGGAAATGGCTCTCTAAAAATAGACAGGGATGAAAAGAGGACAGAAGAAATTAAATATTGTACAAAAGATCATTCAAATGAGTAAAAGGGCTGTATGAAAAGTAATTTCCTCAACGGATATTTCAGTTTCATGTTGTGGCTTCAATCTTCCTCTTATTTGTATTCATTTTTATTTTCGATTGCAGTTATGTTAGATTTATGACCAGTTTGGAATATACATGAAGGCTAATTTGAGACGAACATCTTAACTTGAACAGTAGTCAGATGACATTGACAGCATCTGGAGGACATTAGTAAACTGGTAAATAATTCTACGTACGAATCCCGATTCCAATACAAACAGCCATATATATTATGGTGGGGCGAAAAAACTTGTTTTTTTCATGTCGCTATACCGCGGAGAAGTTGCGAATGGGTGAGAAGTTAAACGAGGAATAAAAGTAAGGAAATTGATAGATATCTTCCGTTCCCGCAACGGCATTGAAAATCGTAAAAATTAACAAAAATCAATATTTTTTAAAAATAATTTTCAAAATTTTAAAAATTTCTCTATCTGTTTATTACAGCATTAGTTGTTAAGTACTGATCTTCCTAAGAGTAATAACATTTATTACATCAAAATAGATCCAGAATTTCCGGTGAAGCGTTCCCTCCAGTGTTGCTCCAAAATATCTGAAATTACTGCACTGCAATTTTTAGTTCCTAACCCTCAACATAATCTTCAAACATCATTTTATATGTGGATTGCAAGAGATAGATGTACGTATATGCATGACAAAATGTTATTTAAGTCTAAAAATATATGAACTTCATTTCTTTTCTTCGCTTATTGTAACACAATGCAAAACTAAGCTCCAAAATTACAATACTATTATCCATTGCTTGAGAACAAATGGCTAGAATGCAGAAAATAATTTTAAAAATTTATAGATCTTTAAAGAAACACTACATCTATTAAAACATCGTTATCTCTCCTAAACTTCTTGCATGTCATTTCTTTCTTCTCACCAAATGATACGCGGAAGTCTGATTTATGAGAAAACTCAGACAAACTCAGCAATAGCATCGCTTCTGGACTTCCACAACTTTTCGCGATCCTTCTGATCAGCACTGCCCTTTGGATTTTGAGGGCCTGTACACAAACAGGGATTGAAGATTTTGTAAATAAAATCTTCTATGGTCTGATGACTGTGATTTCTCAAAGAAAAATCAGGGTACCATTGTATAGATCCACTTTCTAATTAGAAGTTTTTTTTTAGTTAACTTACTCTAAGCAAACATAAACTCTTATCAAAAGATAAAAATGAAAGGGTTCAATATTATTCACAGCGGGAAATATTTCAAATGATTAAATATACTATGAGTATTTATTTTTTTTTTACTGCTGTGCAGTTATTTCTAATATAGGCAACTGCAATTTCTTATTAATTTTCTGTCTAATATTTTGTAGGAGGTGGGAGCGTTTGGGTATACAGGAAATAAATTTGTCTATATTTTATAATCTTTTAATAATTTCTGATCTACGCATAAAGTAGCTGGGTGCGTTGCCCACTAGACACCGGGCACATGCTCGATTGAAACATACTGCTTCTGATACGAGTTTAACATATAGCTCAACTGCCTGTGTGTAATACGGAAAAGTTCCATTCAGATATAATTCTTCATCAGATCCAATAGGGGAAATGATTATGTTTCGCAAAAGCAGGGAAGGAGTTAAACTGCAAGTATCCATTTGAATAATTTCCACATACTCTGTAGTTTAATTGAGTTTTAGCATCCTGAAATTTCTGATCGTTTTCCTTTTTGCAACTGACTGTTTCGTCTTTAAAATTTGTCTAATGCCCACTTCTCTGATGTGTTTTCTCTCATCCAAGTGTCATGATCGGAATCATATATATTCAGCATAGGCAAAAGAGAAGTTTTCAGAAAAGTAACAAGTTATGTTAATTTCTTTAAACACGTGCTTTGGGCTCTGTCAACTATTTCCTGATTTGAATACCTAACAACTGTGCCATACACGACTTCAAAAAAAAAGTTCTTTTCACTAAAGTAAACCACCAAGTACTTTGTATGCTGTTGTTAACCGCATGGAATGTGATAATTGGCTATGATCGCGAATAGCTAAAATTTCAATAACTTTGCCACTTTTATGGTAGCTGCAATACCTGGAAGATATCATTGATCCTTCCTGAGTGCTTTTTCATCAATTAGGATTCGGTACTTAATTTCCGTGATTTCCCATAAATCAGACTTCCAAGTTTCTTGCCATTCGTTCTTAAGTAACAAATAATATTGTAATTTTGGAGCTTAGTTTTGCATTGTGTTACAATAAGCAAAGAAAATAAATGAAGTTGATATAATTTTAGACTTAAAAAACTTTTTGTCATGCATATACATCTATCTCTTGCAATTCATCTACAAAATGATGTGGGAAGATTATGTTGGGGGTTAGGAACTAAAAATTGCATATTGAAGAATTTCAGATATTTTGGAGCAACACTGGAGGTAACGTGCCACCAAAAATTCGTAACTGATTTTGATGAAATAAATTTTATTACTCTTAAGAAGATCAGTACTTAACAGTTAATGCTAAACAGATAGAGAAAAATTTTAAATTATTAAAAAACTCGATTTTTGTCAATTTTTACGTTTTTCAATGCCTTTGCCTTTTTGGAACAGAAGATATCAATTTCCTTACTTTATTTCCTCGTTTAATTTCTCACTAATTCTCAACTTTTCCGTGGTATAGCGACATGAAAAAAATTTTGAGTTTTTTCGGCCACCCTAATATAATGCCCCTGTAGCACGTTAAATCAAATTTAATCCCGTTAGTATAGCCTGTAATATTAGAAAGACGGAGTGCCGTCTCAAGTGAAAAAAATCCCTTTCGGCAAGCTGGAAGGCGAAGGTAGATTCTCTTACGTTAAATGTTACAAAAGTAATGTAATATTACATATTTATCAATACAGACATAGCCAATGGCTGTTGTGTCCACACATTGCAATATTTACGTCGTGAGTCTGTGTTTTCATGACATTTAATTTTTAACTATATCAAGGTTTTATCATTCTACTCAAAAGGTTATGCTAGATTTATTGGTCAAAAGATTACTCCAGTTTATTTTATATCCCAACACATAATCATTCAAGAGGTACGAGTCATAAAGAAATAAACATCCCAGCAGTGCAAACATCCCCTAGATAACATTAAACCAGACAATCTGAAACAGTAACAGAAAATTGACATTTGACACGAATGAAGAAAGATTCTAGATTTAAAAATTAAGTTATTTAATCTTGGTTACCATATAATTGTGCGAACGTTACTTTGTCATATGCTAAAATCACATGATATTAAACACCACTAGAATGAGCTCATTTAGAGAATTCCCTTGTAATTCTCAACAAATAGGAGAATAAAAATTATTCAATATTGAGAGTAGCAGATCAAATACATGTGTTTAAAACATAGGATATGAATGCAGACATTTTGAACAGTGAATTTAAATCTCCATCTACCGTAAAAAGCAAATAGTCAGGCAAAAAACCCAAAACAATTTTAAAGTTAATGAGATTTTTTCAATATCAATCAATTTCAATAACAACAATGTCACTGTATGGAAATATTTGCATAGCTGCTACACCACCGAAACAGGAATCAAAACGGCGACATGACATTTTTATTCTTTTTTCGAACACACACGCCTCATCAAAAAAAAAATGTTCCTTCAACTGTGTTGACACTCATTTTCTTCTTTTTAAAACTTGTTCTACTGTTTGTCTAACTATAACATTGTCCTGTGAACTGTCGGTCCAACTATAACACACACTGTCCTGTTCATAATAAAGAAAAAAGGGAACTCTTATTTAAATATCTATCTTCTTTGGCTGTTTTAATTTTATTATAAATTAAAAATTAAAAACTGGCTATTAAAAATTGAAAATATCAACTTGTTTACCATATAAAAAGAGAAAGTGAATGCGGCTGATGGGAGCTTCTCAACAAGGAGTCACATGCATAGGTTAAAATGTACAATAAGTTGGACAGCGGGGGGGGGATCACGTTTCAGCTCATAACTTATAAGTAATTCCTACAGTCAAAAAACTTTCAGTATAAAAACTAGTTTATTATGATAAGGTGATAATATCCCAGACGGAAATTTTCTTTCTATCTTCAATCGTAACGGAGATATGGGCAAAATATAAATTGAAGGGGGAAATTGACATCGCTTTTCAGGTCATAACTTCTAAGCAATTGTAACTATCCAAAAAGTTTCCAGAACAAAAGTTGTTTGTTATGATGAGACAATAATTCGTCTAATTTGAATTTTCTTTCTATCTTTAATAGTAAGCGAATTATGGGGAAATGAACTTTTCATCCCCCCCACCATTTCTACCCCTTTTTAGCTCGATAACCCATCTACGATCTCGGCCGAGATTTTCAACGTCCTTACAACATATCCCTCGCCGGTTAAAATCTAATCAAAATTACTCTAATTATCGTGTGCATAAGATAACATATAGGCAAAGCGTTATATTTATACATCTCTGCGAATAATAATAAGGAAAATAACATTTCACCTTAACTTTTCAGAAGGATTAGAGCTGCAAGAATGAAAGCAGGTGGAAGAGATTGCAAATGACGAGAACTTTCCAACAAGGGGTAACATGCAAAAGTTGAAAGGCACTTTAAGTTAGGGGGAGGGAAGGGAGGGAAAATCCCTTTTCAACCCATAACTTCTAAACAATTGCAGCTATCGAAAAAGTTTAAAAGCAAAAATTGTTCGTTATGGCGATAATCCGATTAATTTGAATTTTCTTTCTATTTTCAATTGTAAAGGATTTATGGAGAAATGAAAATTTCAACCCACCACTTTTTCCACCCCCTTTGAGCTCAGGGCCGTACCGAGGGGGTGGCGAGATTGGCCCCCGCCAATGGCGCAGGCAGAACGGGGGCGCAAAAATGACCATGTAAAAACTTAGTTTAAGAATTAGATTGGTACGATCTGCTGTGCAAAAAAATAGAATTTGAGAATAAGTCTTCAGTTTGTCATTAAACAATACGGGAGTGGCTAGTTGTTTTGTCCAGTGGTCAAGTTGCTAGTTTTTGGTTGTAACCGCCTTACAGAGAGTGAGAGGGCCTGCGCCTTTTCTTGGAACTTTGAGTTTCTTGCTGCCGCAGGAAAAAGGGGTCCCTCCAGCAAGGCGAAAAGGGTCATTTTTTGACCAGTGTGGTTCTTGCCTAGAGATGGCAGAACAACATGCTTTTTTTTCTTTTTTGCATCTCATTTTACAGTCGTAAAGAACGTAGATGGTCAAGGGAATTCGCCTGCCTTAAGATTCTTCTTCGAACCTCTAAGGCGGTGATAGGAGGGGAGGGAGAGCAAAAAATTCACTTAATTTGGCTATTATAAAACCGCAAAGGAAAAGGGGAATATCTCTTTTTCCTAAAGTTTTGTGTTTCAGGGTGGGGAGGTCTTATTTTATCTTGTTTATTATATTGTAGGAAGGATAAAAGGGCCTCGTCCTTGTTGGACGAGTAGTCTTTTGGTGTTCTTTAGTGTCAAGTAATATGAACGAAATGTTGCATTTCTGTTTTGTTTGATCAGAGAGTGGGCGCATAAAGAAATACTTGGACATTCTCATTCTTTTCTAAGGAGATAAATTAGTGTTAAAGAGGTGAGTTCAAATTATTTCTGTTTTTTTAAATTGCTTTTGTTGTATTAAATGCTAGCCGCCTTCTACTGCCAGCTGATTCGCCCATTTTATTAATTATATATTATTTATGCCAACCAATTTTAAAAACATCAACTTATTTAATTTTTCGCAAGCTAATTTGAACTAAATTTTAAGGCAATATGTTTTGCATCTAATAAAATTAACGATTTTAATTTTTACATTCAATTGTTAAAAAAGTTTTAGGCAGAATGGCTCTTTAATATCTAATTAATTTTTATTTCGATCATGCATAATTCAGATTTGAATTACATTTATTACACTTTATTTATCACCATAACTTGAATGTTTTACCTAATTATTACAAATAAATAGATGGTATGGTTTCCATTGAAGATTATCTGCCCTAAGAGAAAACATGAAAAGTAAATCTACCAAAATAAATTTATTAAAAAAGTAAATTTATTTCAAGTAGCAAATAATTAACAAAAAATTAGACTAAAAAAACTGGAAAAGAAACGAAGATGGCAGTATTTCACTACAACAAAAGAAGGTTTTATATTGTAATAATCAAAAAAGTTTTTAATCACGTTTTTTAACATAAGATAAACATTAAATTAAACATTAAGAGAAATATTATACTAAAGATCTGATGAATCAGTGAAATTGGTTTGACTTTCAAACCAGCATTGTTGTAAATTATACATAAAAAATATTTTTTTTTTAAAAAATTGTCAAATTTAAGAAAAAATTGCACGACAGCTAGACTGTTATCATTTGAAATATATTTTTTTTTGAAATATAAGACGATGTAGAAATTATTTTTAAATGATAATATTTCCGGCTATTATAGCTGAAACCCCAAGCGTGACATCCCCCCCCCCAAAAAAGAATTCTTTTTTTACGTTTTAATTAATTAAAGTTTTTAAAAACTCAGTGAGGTGTACTTTGCCACCCTTTATAGTAGGTTTACACCAAATTTGGCAACTCTAGGCTCAAGAGTCTGTCTCGTAGAACGCCAACAGACAGTCACCTAGCATACATGCGCTTCTATTAGTAGTAAAAATATGCGTACAAAAGCATGATTACAAGCAAAATGTAAAATTAACATTATAGTAATTCGTGTTAGAGTTTATTGCATAAAAAATCTAATGTAACTATTCTACACCAAATTCATGGTCTCCTTGATATTACTTGTCTTGATGATTGTAACCGATTTAACTATAAAATTTTATTTTCCAATTATGTATATGTCACCGTTAAAGTGTATAATTCAGTTATTCGATAGAACAACTGATCAAGTCAGTTAAAGTGCAAAATAGATTATTGATTTCCTACATTACCTAGTTATTTTATGAAATAACTAGTATTCTATAGAATAGCTAATGATAGGCCGTTAAAGTGTAAAATAAACATTCTGACATTAAAACAAGTCCGTTTTTTAATAAATTATACACTGATTGCAAATCAGACATAACTGGTGCAAAATTAAAACCACTATAATACTGTCACCAAACTGTAATGTCGCTTTCTTTCAATATTAGTCTTATAGTTTGGAAGAGAGATTTACAGGAATACGTATTGGAAGGAAGTCAATGACACTCGACCTTGGCGACCGTTTAGGCAACTTGGCGACAAAATGAAGGTTCCAGAATATACAGGAATTGTCTCGGTGTCACTATTAGGAACGAATTTATGGACAAATTCCATTATAAACGCAGATTCCTTACATTCAATGAGCTAGCGAAGCTACTAGGTTCCGCCTCCTGCTACTAGCGAAGCCGTAGGATGTTTTCTAAAGTTAAAAAAACTTGCCCGGTGCCCACTTTAGATGCCGCAGGCATCGTGAGCTCAATTTTCTCTGCTTCATGTGAGTATTTGAAAAAAGCATATTCCTTACATTCAATGAGATAGCGAAGCTACTAGGTTCCGGCTCCCGCAGCTAGTGAAGTCGTAAGATGTGTTTTAAAGTTTAAAAAATTTCCCCTCTGCCCGTTGCACATGCCGCAGGCATCGCGAGCGAAATTTTTCCTTCTTCATTTGAGTAATTAAAAAACACAGATTCTTTATATTCAATGATATGATATAGCCAAGCTACTATGTTCCGGCTCCCGCTACTAGCAAAGCCGCAGGATGTTTCTTAAAAATAATAATAAAAAAAACCCGGTGCCCACTTCAGATGCTAAAAGTACGAATAGCCAATTTGAGGAACAAACAGGCTGCATCAAGTTCGGCTATTTTACACTTTAACGATGTGTGGACCGTTATTCTATAGAATAACTTATTTCATACTTTAACGGTAACATATACAAAAATAAATTTTATTTGTATTTTTAAAAAATCGACATTTTTGCTTGATATTGATGAAATTTGTCCCATATGCTCTTCAAAACAAGAGCAGAATCACTATCAACTTTTCAAAGTCCAAAAGGTAATTAAAATTTCAGTTAATAAAAATGTAGGCAAGATTTTGCTGTCTTTTCGCCGTATTTTTCAAAATATCATTTAAAAAAATGACTTTTTACGTCATTTTAAAATTCAAAAAATATCTTTTTCATGATACAAATTTAATAACTGAACAATTTTTTTTCTTTAATTTAAAGAAATTTAAAAAAATGTATGATTTACAACAATACTTTTCAATTTTAAAATGATAAATTAATTTCCTTATTTAATCACATTAATTACTAACTAATTTCCTTATTTTTATATAATCGCATACTTAATCACATGATCCCACCATGGCGAAGTTCACGGATGAGAAGCTGCCGGATAAGTAAGCAGGTTCTCGCTCCCTTGATGGATACAGTAATGGTGGTGTGGCTCTTAGGGCCCATCTCCGATGACGGGTCGTACCCCGGTAAAATGGGGGTCGTCGGATGTGCCGCTCGTAATGGGGGTGTAATGTCTTGGCCTAAGTGTGACCAAATAATTCAAGCTTAGTTTGGCCTAAGTACTTTTATTTACTGCAGCAATAATTAAGAGACACTTCTCGCAGAGAAGTCTTGATTAAATATGATTATTTACAAATGAATCAACAAAGTCATAGTTCTAAACGTCCAAAGTTCCATGAGCAATTTAGTCCAAGAAGACTAGTAATTATCGGATGGATAACTTCCACCTATCCACGTGATACTAAACTACGAGACTACCAAGAGTGCTC
Source organism: Araneus ventricosus (assembly GCA_013235015.1). Taxonomy (NCBI): domain Eukaryota; kingdom Metazoa; phylum Arthropoda; class Arachnida; order Araneae; family Araneidae; genus Araneus; species Araneus ventricosus. The sequence goes on from BGPR01004992.1 coordinate 20,892, forward strand.
GCAAGTTCAAGAGCCGAGAGTTCGGGGATGCCGATTCCTCGGGGTTGTCTATCAAAGTCCGACTTCAGTCGGGACTTTCAATCCGCTGATCACACAGCTTTCTTCGGTACCCCGGAGCCTGAAACTCGTTCGAGAGTCCTCATCCCCTCTTTCTCTCCGTTCATCAGTTTTTATTCACTCCTTCAGGGGGTGGATGAAGTGGTGAAGCCCCTCCTATCTTTCCCTTCACTGGATAATCGTCCTCTGGTTGACCAACAACTCACCTTCCGAGTGGTCCACCTCTATATCTGGGAAGGTTCTTGAGTTTCGTCACCACCGGCCTATTCAGTGGTGCCAAAGGTACCGCTAATTTGCGCGCTGACAGTGATTTATTCCTCGACATTGTGGCGGCATTCTGTGTGAAGTCCTTTTCCTTGCGCCCGTCTCGTTAGCGATGTCCAGGTGCAACGCTCCTGCTGTTTACCGCCAATATCAAAAGGGCCGGCACTCTTTTTTCTCATGGGAATTAAGCTCGCGGGAAGGAAACCTTACAGGGGCTATTATGCGGGGACCACAGAGCCCCATGAAGTCGTGGCGGCCGATCATGACGAAAACTAACAATTAATCAATTACTAGATATTAATCTACTTTCTCCTTTTCCTTGTTCAGTAAATAGGCTTTCGAACTCGTAAGATTTTCATTTTTCAAAGGAACCTCATGGAGCGAAATTCTAGAATATTCTTATATTGTATTTTCCGCCATTACCAAAATCACTTTTGAGTACCCCTAACTTGTCCCTCACAGGCTGGTAATCTCTGATCCAGAAAAAGTCATTTGATATGAATAAAATTTGAATGCAGTTCTCAACTTTTAATTTCAGCTCTAATTTCTTTTATTTCTAATCAGTAATTTATGTACTATACGCTATACATAGTGCCAAGCAAATAAACTCTCTTCTATATTATGCAACACATAAAAGCCAATGTTCAATAGCTGCAATAGGATATATATTTTATTTTATTTTCTGTCTATTAGAAAATATGTGCAATTTGTAATTTATTTGGTGATACATTTGTTTTGTTGTGCACAGTATTTTTTATGAATATAGTTCATTAAAATACTTTTTTACATTACGTAATCTTTATTAAACCTATTTAATAAATAATAAAATATGCTAAATTTGTGTATAAAGATATTTGCAGGAATGTAGTTTTTTCCGGGGAGGGGTTTTAGGAAAGGGATGAAAAATTATAATAAAAATGTGTCACGTAAGGTGGGGGCGCAGCTTTGCCAGTTCCGCCAAGGGCGCAGGCTCACCTCGGTACGGCCCTGTTTGAGCTGGATAGCCCATCTACGAACTCGACCGCGATTTTCACTATCCTTACAACATATCCTACTCTGGTTAATATATATATATATGAACTTTTTAACGAAGGGTGGTTTTTGGTTCTAGGGGTCATGATCGGTGAAGATCTACAGAAATTTTCCGGAAGTCGTGTCATGAGAACATTGCAATAGGTAGATTTCCTATAAGGAATCTACATAAAATGATTCAAAATTATGCGGTTGTTCTGAAAATTGCTTCGTTTTGATTCAAAAGTAAACAGATTAAAAACTAAACGAGGACGACACCTGATTCGGCATTTCACTTTCTTAACCTTTACGCACCATCATGAGACGAGCTTTCACCTCGATGGATTTGCAACGAGGATCAGACACACGTTCACGATGGATAGGGCTTTCAGCCTACGATCCTCTGATCCCGAAGGTCTATTTTCCAGGCCCACTCTGCTCCCTATAGGTTACAGATGAAAGTTATGTGAATAGTATAATACTTAAAAACGTTTAAATGTTAGAAAAAATAATTTAAGCTTGAATTAAGATCAATCGATAGATTGATAATTAAGTACTATGAATATTAAGAACAGATATTCTCTTCAGAAACAAACAACAACTGTCAGAACTTTCAGAACATATCAGGAAGTAAGTGAAAATTCAACTACAAAATTACATCTTTATAAACGTTAAAGAAGCGTGTAATAATAAAATAAACATAATTTCCTTAATCCAAAGAATTTGCATTTCCATAACATTATTTTGAAAGCTATTCTGCCTTCAACATTGAAATTCAGTTTATATATATATATATATACAACATTGAAATTCAGTTTATATATATATATATATTGTTTTGCAATGGGTTATGGAATGCCAAAAAGTTTTTTAAGAGTTTATATAGATAAGAAATATTTAGGTCATTCAGAATAAAGCATTCATATTGGTATATAATGGAATATTTTTATTTCTTTGATGGTAGGTTTGTGTTTTTTCATATTTTATTTGTAATGTGTAATTTTATTCAAATTTGGTTATTGATTTCAGATTTATTACATAGATGGCGCCAGGATTTTTAAATTGAAATTTTCCTTTTTAATAGACATTTTTACCAATTTTCAAATATAATATCTAGATAAATAATTGTATTACATTTTGTAACTGGTTTTAATATAATTAATATAGGTATCTTTCTAATTATTTAATATCAAAAATTAATTATATTAATTGGTCAATTATGCTGTTTCATAGTTGGAAATCTAGTTTTTGCAATCTGTAATGTCAAGCTAAGTGGCGGTTTATATTAAAAATGTTGAATTCTGGTAAGGATAAGTAGAGACACTGATTATTTAATGTTTAATGAAAAGTATGAGTATTTTATTGAATGATATATTTACTGTTTTTAGTGCAATATATTGTTGCATTACATATTTTTATCTTGAATATTAGTCCTTTCTATATAGTTATGTTTTATTGTCAGGGTTAGTGTATGATTTTTCTTTCTAAATTCTTTCAATTTGGGCAAATTACCCTGTTTGTTATTTGAACAACTGTAGTAACAGGGATGGTTTGTACAGCAAAATTAATTTGACCTGGCTAAAGCTTGTCCACAGACAAGCTGCTATATTAATTGTTGAAAACTCCATATACTTGGATTGTCGTTTTCAATACTCTTAATAACAACAGTGTTTTTTTACATGTTGCCATATAAATGTTTAAACTTAATTTTTTGTTCATGGTATCTATAGTATTTTCAATTCTTTAGATTTTGTTTTAAATTTGGTTGTATTGTTCAAATAATGACTTTTTAGTATATGATATGCTTCTTGATATGTCTTGTTTACTTTGTTTCTGTATGATCATATATAATAAGTTATATTTAGATTTATAATAATATGTATATAAGCATAAAACTCGCTAATTGGAAGTAGCATTTTATTGCAATATTGGGACGTACGGATCTTTGTCGAGAGTTCCTACATTTAATATTTCCAAAAGCATAAATAAAAGCTTGTTATATTGAAGAATTAAGAGTCTCACTCGAGGAAATAACTGTTACTAAATATACCTTAGAGGGAAAAGTCTGGAAAAGTTTTCTTGTTGAAAACTCATAAAGTCGTCTGGCATTTCATGTCGTTATTTGTGACTTTGTCTGCAAGTTCAACATAATATGATGCGTCCGATGGTCTTAAGGCTGTTATTGATCAGAACTGAAGAAATTTGACACATAACTAAAAATATTGTGTTTCTTGAAGTTCTGGGAGATAAATCATTTTTGTAACTCTAATTGAATCTTTATCAACTTCATTCCTTCTGTTCTTGTTGTTCCATTGTTCTTGTTCCATTATGAAGTCTATGAAATAAAATACTCGATGGATTTCATTATTACTCTTTTTTACTTAAATTAAATCATTTCTTTTTCATAAAATGGAATTTTGTAATTGATTTTTCTTTCATTTTCTGGCGTACTTACAGTTATGAAATTTTGTACAGTTGTGCATTCCGGATAACAATATAGTAATTTTATATTTTCAAAATTTAATTATCAGTTAGCCATTTAATTTAAATTGCATGAAAAAACGCCATTTGGTAGAGAATTTGAGGCAAAATTGATTAGAAGATTCCATAAAATTTATGTTAATGAATAATGACAAAGTCTAATAATAGTAAAGACTTCTTTCGTTAAGGAAGGTTTCATTCGAAAACGTTTTCTTATTTTTATTATCTTCTACATTTAGTAGAAGATTATAAAAATAAGAAAGGTTTTAAGAAACACGATTAACATAAATCAAGCTACAATGAATATCGCAAGAAGGAAAATGCCTAAGTCTTCCTTAAAACTTAAAAATATATTATAAAAATGATTAGAATTTCAATCTACTTGGAATATATTTATCAACACCTCGCGCTTTTGGGATTTAGCTTTGACATTCCAAGTTTTGAGAAAAATATTTTGTATATTTAGTACACTGTTAAAAGCATGTTTTTATATTATTTTTTATTCTTATTTTTTTTGAATAAGGACTCTTTAATAGTATAGTCAACACTTAAAACCACCAGATAGTTCTGCATATGGCGAAGTCATGCGTTACAGAGGATAAAATAATGTCTCAATGTGTCAGGCACACTACTGTCAGACAAGAAACAGCATTTTTCAAAGCATTAAGCAACATTATTGATGGCATGAAACATATGACAAAATATTTATAAAATGGCAGCTACTGAATGGAGAACGATACATTGAACATTTGTAAACCGTTACTCAGGGCCGTCTTATTATTTGAGAAAATTGGGTTCTAGCCCAGAGAAGCTATTGATCCAAGGGAACCTAAAAAGTTATCCAATTAATTTAATGTTAATTTTGAACAAAAATTAATTTAATTATAATTTTAAATATGATAAAATAAAAATATGATTAGGACTCGTAACTAAATTGCCATCGATTTTATAATATTACATAAACATGCATATCAGTTCAAAAAAATATTCATACAAAAACTATCAATGAGAAAATCGCAAACTATTCATGCAACAGAAGTTATCTACATTATCAATGATAAAGTGGGCACCTGCACGCTATTGTCTAATATTAGAGAATGTGCATTCCTCGAGTTAAAAACTACGGTACGGATATAACTAAGTATTGCTTGTACAAACTGTAACAGAGATAAGACTTTTGTCATTGAACAGCATAAAAATTATTTAAAATAGTCAATAGGACAATCTAAGTTAAATGATTTAAGTATTTTAGTCATAGGATGTGACATATTAGAAAATATAGTTCAAATCAAAATTGTTGATAAATTTGCCAAAAAAAATGCCGCTAAAAATTAATAAATTTAGATGCACATACTGTTAATATCAACCAAATAAAGTTGAAAATGATATATAAATAAGTAATATAAAAATAAAATTAAAGTCAATTCCTATTTAGGTCAGCGATCTACACGCTTCGTCACTGACGGTATTTATTCCTAAATTTATATCCTGCTAAATATCTTATATAAGAGAAATTTTTTCTCCCATATAAAACTAAAATTAATTAATTAAATTTAATTAACGAATTAATATTTGAAAAAACTGTATTGACATCAAGTGTCATCCACTACACGTTAAAAAAATGTATTTGAACTTGAGTGGATGAATAAAAAGTATTTTATCAACGATTGAAAATTTGAACAAGATATATAAATATATATAGGGAGAGTGTGAACTAATAGTAAGAATTGAATGAAGAAAAAAAAACTTCATAAAGTCTTTTTTAACATATCCAGTAGAGAGAATAAAGAAATACCCTCTGACAAAAACAATACATGAAAAAATGACGCCTTCGTGAGCAGAAAACAAAGGATATTAGGTCTAGAAGCTGGCAAACGTAACTCCATCTATTGAGAAAAATTCGAACCAAACGACTCAAGGCGACATATGCTTTCTCCCATATAAAACTAAAATTAATTAATTAAATTCAATTAATGAATTAATATTTGAAAAAACTGTATTAACATCAAGTGTCATCCACTACAAGTTTAAAAAAATGTATTTGAACTTGAGTGGATGAATAAAAAGTATTTTATTAACGATTGAAAATTTGAACAAGATATATAAATAAATATATATAGGGAGAGTGTGAACTAATAGTAGGAATTGAATAAGTGTAAAGGTGTTAAATGAGGTGCAAAGTGTTTATAAACAATATACATGTAACAAAAATGCTAAATAAGGAGGAGAATTCTCACTTGAAAGACGTCTTTTATTTGATTAGTTGGTAGTAAGCTGGTGGTGGAATTTGGCTTTCAAAATTCTAAGGCGTTAATCAGAAAACATGCGGCTCTTTTTATTGTAAGACTACGTTCCTCCCATTGGGGGTCTCAGGAAGGAATTTGATTCACAAACCAAAACGCCACATAAAACGTTGTATGGGAGATCGTCTATATCTCGGTAACTACATATGTTAAAAACATAACTAATGTCTTATTTTGGAGATAAAGGGTAACAACAGAAGTTACAAAAAAAATTTTGAAAATCGGAATTATAGTTCAGCGACTACTGAGTCGCAAATTTGGGCAAAAATACGCCTGAATTGGTGACGCCATCATCTCTATCTCGGTAACTACATGTGTTAGAAACATAACTAATGTCTTATTTTAGAGTTGAAGGGTAACAACAGAAGTTACAAAAAACTTACTTCAACTTAAAAACTTACGAGAAACAAAAGAGTCACTCGAATAAAGTAATCCTACTCCTTTAATATCGGCGGCTGTTTGAAAAGACTGCTTTCCGGCATTTTTTTAAATCCTTAATTTTTTTTATTAGGTAGTTATTTTCTGAATTATAGACGCTCAAATTGCTAGTGACGGTTCTGATGGAGCGACAACTTACTCTATTCCAGGGCGCTTAAATTTGCTAAGATTTCCTTGGCGTTACTCCGACCAATATCATATCTTAACCCTTTAAAGGGTCATTTTTTTCTAGTAGTGTTATAGTAAAATGGCTTTGAGATTAAGATTCATTTAAGAAAGGAAAGAAATCCATTTAGCATGTTCGATTACATTAATTTTTTGTTAATTAATTTTACTAATTAATAATTAATTTATCAAGTCCAGGCACTTCTTTATGACTTGAGACAAGAAATCGGAGGTCTAGGTTTTTGTTTCATAGAAAAATATGGCGATAACTTATGCCAACCTTAAGAAATTCATTTAAAAATGGATGCAGTTGGTGATAAGTATACTTACCACGGCCTCTTATAAAGGGTTAAATAACATATACGATTTTTAGTTTAGCTATATTAGCGTTCCGTTTTGAAGCAACACGAGGGTTATTTCGGGATGGACATTGTAATTTTGAACCGTGATCCGATGACACCTGAGCTGGCTACCCTTGCCAAACTTCTGCACCACACCAACGGGAGGAGCTACCCGCTACGTGTGATGCAACAAGCCACAAACACGGTGGATCATCAGGAGAAACGGGTTTCGAACCTGGAGCACTCGAGCCCCGACGCCGAAGCCACCGTGGCCTCATAACACATATGTCATTCAACTGTAAAACTTTCAGATAATTTCAACTAAAAACTATGCTGCCAAATTAATTTTTGCATTCTAAAATAAAGTATTTTTTCATTTTTTATTCGCAAAAATGATATTTTATTCTTCATTCATTTGAAAATTATGAATTTTTTCATTGGCCATGTGCTTCTGAATCATCCTATTCTTTCGAGTAATTATTTAGTTTAATGATAGTGTTTCTGTATTTTTAGGTAGTCATTTATATAATGCGTGGACTACTGTATATTTCCATCTCGCACCGGAAAACAAAGAAAAATTAACGTACTTTTCGTAATGTAGCGAACAACTTTTATAGAACTACATTTGCCGATACACTTATCAAAGATAATTATCAACTAAGTTGCACAAATTAAAATAAAGAGACGTTCATTATAGCAGGCATAAAATGGGCTAATTAGAAGCTGTATTTTATAGCAATATCAGACTTACTGGTAGTCCTACATTAAGTATTTCTGAAAATATGAATGAAATCTAGTTACTTCAAGAATTAAGCTGCTCACTCAGTTTCTAACTATACCTTAGAGACAAAGTCTGGAAAAGTTTTCTTGAAGAAATCTCATAAAATCGTCTGGCATATCTAGCCCTTATATGCGACTTTGTCTGCAAGTACAACTTAAATTACAGAGCCCGCTTCCTTTATACTGAAAATAAAAGGAGAACTTCCTCCCCCTTTTCAAGAAATTGTATTTCTTGTAGTTGTGTGAAAATCCCTTTTAGATGCGATGTTTGCGCTTTATTGGCTCTCCTTGTTAAATTATCTTCCGCAAAATAAAATGCTTTGTGGATTTCTTTATTTTTGACTAACGCGCTATATAAAGAAAGAGAAAGCAAAGAGGCACTAAAGTACTCAAAATTGGTAAAAATATCGATTTTCATTTTGCTGGTTTATTTCATTGCTATTTCTCTTCCATTCATTGATCATAAAATATCAAAGCGTATCTTTAATATTTGTGGAAATATTTAGATTTTTATTTATAGATACTATTTAGATTTTTATGACAAAGATTACAGATAGATATTAAGATTTTTTGATAAATTAAATATGTTTACAAACGAAAACTTCAAATCATCAAACAAGTTGCTTTTTCTTCATATTCAGTTTTTCTTTTTTGCACTTTTATACCGTAAGTTTGCAAATGTTCTTTTCCATAATAGAGATTTAAAATTTTTTTCTACATGCTTATCATTATGTATAAGATAAAACTGTGTATTCGAAAAGAATTCAGTTGATCTGAATTTTTATGGAGAAGGAAAAAATGATAGGTTGTTAAATTTCCCTTTTTCCTCATCCCCACCGGGGTATCACGAGTTTCTGGATGAGAAGCCCCCGGAGAAGTAAGCTGGTTCTCGCTTCCCTGATGGGCATAGTAATGAGTTACCTCTTCTCAGTACCTCCTTCGGGAGCGATTTGGCCGTGGCAAAGATGGCTGTTAGGACTCCAATCTCAGTTTCTAACTGCTGTCAAGACGACCGTTCTTCACTTGACTCCGGATACCTAGGCAGAGCTGGGGAAACTCCTTTGACCTTTCCCTTTTTTCTCACGATGCATCACCATAAAATATTTACATTTATCCGAATATTATTTCTTAAAATCAATACACAGTCTTATGTAATATACGTGGTGAGCACAAAGCCTTGCCATGATCATAAAAATTTAAACAAAATAACAGTTAAATGTGATAATGTAATTTTGGTATCACTGGATAGTTCAATTTTAACAGTTTTTTGTGTGCAATGGATGACGCCCCTTCTACCTCAAGAGTGAATCGGTGTTAAATTTTTAAGACACATATCCCTTTTGCCCGTGTTTGGTGTCGATGAAGGAACAAACAAAATACGTGATTTGGTTTCATGAAACGATATAGCTCATTTGTGTTCAACGAGCATTTCGAAGTTGTTATGGACTCAATCCTCTTGATGTAAAGGCTGTAAAGCGATGGTATGAAAAGTTTTCAGAAGCTTTGCATACAATCGGCAGCGTTTTCTATCTTCCCAGAAGTGGCAGGCCAAGTGTGAGCGAAGCAATTGTTGAACTATCAGGGGAGTCCTATAAAATAAACTCGTAATGCATCACGCGAACAGCAAATACAGCAAACTTCTTCATAAAAGGCTTAGTTTGCATGTTTATAAAGTGCAAATCGGTCAGGCCCTGCAACCGAGAGCTAAAATACCACTTTGACATTCTCCGAGCTACCAATGGGGCACATGTTGAATTCTAATGAAGTACGTGGACATATTAAAATCTTTATAAAAGTACTTTCAATATCTAAAAACAAAAAAAAAATGTCTAATTATAATAGTTTTCATACACTAAATATTTATAATCAGGCAAGACTTTGTGGTCATTCTATATTTCGGTAAATTAAAAAAAATTGAGGCTAAAATATCAGAAGTTAAAAATTGGCAAGGAGATTTTTTAAAAATTAGAATGCTTTAAAACTAATTTTTAATTAAGAAGGCCATTCAATATCAGTTTTTTCTTTTAAAAATACTCTAATTTGGATATTAGGATACAAACTCACTAAAACTGATACTAGATACATTGGTATCTTTATCATAATTAAAATGAAAAATTCGTAGTAAGTGTACCATATCCCCTTATTGTTGGTAATGAATCGATTTATTTTAATGCAAGTTATGCAACTTTTTGAAAGGAATAATATTTTTTGTAAATATTGAACAGAAAACATACAGATTTCCGATTCTACTGATTGATTAAAAATAGCTGCAGAACCAACATAATTTCCCTTTCAGACCCAACCAGACAGTCGCAAGCAGGCTATCTACAGAAAAAAACTATTTCACTTTAAATTGATCGTAGGTAGGATTGCGTGTGCAGGATTGCTTAAATAGAATGTAAGACAACAGTTAGACTGTTAGTTTAAAACCCACATGAAAAATTTTATTCGTCTCCTCCTCCGTTTTAGAGTTACCATGTTCACAGACAGTTAGGCAGACAAAATTCCAAAAATTGGTTTTTCGGACTGATGGAGGTATAAAACCCTTAGCACACGGATGAGTTTTCATCTAGATAGGAATGGAGAGCACAGGCCTGAAAGTTCTCGCCATTCATTTCGGTGGTCGAAAACCGGTTTTGGAGAGAATAAGTTAGTACTTTACTGTCTTGAGGAAAATTCGTCCGTGTGCTAAGGGCTTAAGACGCAGCGATTCGTGAAGATCTAGAGGTCGAACTTTCGCATAGTTACAATACTTACCTTTCGTAAACTTCGAATACAAGAGAGTAATAAGAGCTACTATGATTATGAAGGTAATTCTCACGAGTTCATACGAGTTTCTATTTTAGAAAACCAAATGTAAAGGTTGCCACTTTGAATAGATGCGGTGGTCAATAGGCTAACCTGGTTATCACGATGTCTATAGCACCAGGGCCAGAATTTACTTAGGGTTATTCTAGTTACTGCAACAAAGAGAGTAGCTACTGAATCTCATTAGGAAAGGTAACTTGGAAGGTACAAACCACCGTTGACAGGTATGCATGTGTGAACTGGCTCGTGCAGGTGTGAGGAAACTAAACGCAACACTGTAGGAACTAACTCATAATAACAATTATAACTTTAATAAACTTAACGAGAAAAAAGTAAGATAAATGATAATTAATTGAACATGCCGACAACAGGAACATAAAGTGAGAGTAAGAGTGAGAGAGAGATGACAGATGATGCTTGTGCCTTTATAGCACTACGCATGAGCAAGGTAGTCAGCTCACACAGGACGAAGCTGTTGCCACACTATATACGTCAAGGTTGTTCATTTCATGAAGAATATATTTTATTTTATCTCATTTTGTTATACAGTAGACGACGCTTTTAGTGATCAATGTGGAACAAAGCCAAGGTGATCACTGCATCCGAATGGTCAGTATACCTGAAATGCCTTAAAAATAATACAAATCTATAGGCATATAAAGATCAGAGACTTAGCGACCGGGGAGCCACTCTATGGAAACAAAACATTAGTGCGTTCATGTCACTTTTTCGAATCAAATATGAAGAAGGGGTGAAAAAATATTAACCGGTCTCCGGCGCTATTTACCCTTGCTAAGGCACTGATGACGAATGGGGGCGAAAATAGACATATTTTGTCCTGCGCGCCACTTACCCTAGATACATCTCTGACAAGGATAGCAGGAAAAACAGTCCTCACAACGTTGCTAGAATGTTGTAAGGTCTTAGCCCAGTGATACTGGGGTATGATTAGATATCACAAGACACAGCAATAAAGGATATTAATTTTAATTAAGACTTCTTGGTTAATGGACTTTTTACAAAAGATGTACAAAACTAATATCATTCATAAAATCTACATAACTCCGGATGAGATAGCGAGAGTCAAGTTAAAAGTTCAAAACTGGAATCAATCGCAGTTTAACTGTGAGTCTACTCGTAAGAAAACTGATAAAGTTCAGTAAAGTGCAACTCTTGGAGAGTTCAAAGTCCGATGGTCGGAAATAGGAATTTGAGAGACTCTACCGCTCAAACGTTGGTACAACTTCCAAAAGTTATGTGGCTTATCAAGATTGATAATTTGCAGTGAGATATTGCGCGATCACTTTCGAGAATAATTCCGAAGAATTCGCAGATGCTTTCCAGCTCTCTAAGAGCTTATTCAACCAAGGGTTGGCTATCGGTTTCCACGGGACTAGGCGCCTGAGCAAGTACAGAATCTCCAGCTGAGATCTGACTTCAAAATCACCGCTCACGAGAATCGAGATTCAAATCGGAATAAGGCTCCGAATTCAATCTCGTCTCATTCTCCTCTTCTCGAGTCTCGGGTCTCCGAGTCCTCGCCGTTGAGTCCTCCTCTCGTCTTCCAAATTCCATCTTAAAAACCCCTTTGACCATGCCCTCTGAGGCGTGACCGAAATGTTAAGTCACCATGATTTGTCCGGGTGACGAACAATTTAACCAACCACAAACATGCGCTCCCCTTCCCGTTTCATCATTGGAAAGAGCCACAACGTAATGAGTTCTCTTTGACGGTCAACCTGGGTGATCTTTGCAACGGTCACTCGGCACAGTTCCTTCAAAACCCTCCGGGTTATGTAATGCAGGGTCGTTTTTACGACATCGTGGCTTCCTTTCACTTCTCGCTTTCGGCGAGTTCGTGGGGGATCTGGCCGTGAGAACTGTGGGCTCCAGGGACCCCACAATGCACTCATTCGTTTAAATTCGAAAAGAAAAAAACGATACAATGTACAGAACTGAAAAAAATCATACACATTTATAAGGTATGCCCAAATGAAAAGGAGACATTATAGCCCACTGCAATTAGGTAAAATAGTGTAAAAAAATTTATATAGTTTTGAAACTTTGGTCAAATACTTCTTTGACCTCAAGGATATCAGAACCGAACCTCTCTGGGGGAGCTTCCGCCCATAGGGGAAAAAAACTGAAGTGAAGTGGAGTGTTAGGTCAGTTTTTCCTAGATTTCTTCAACCATACACATTCAATGTTAGAAATGGTATCGATGAAAGTCGTAGAGCATAAAATTCTGCGTCGAATGAGTACCAACATTATATATTTTATTGCAGTAGTACGATTACAAACTCTTATCAAAGTTGCAATGATTTTTCAATTTTCAAAAACAAAATCATTATTATTACAAAAGACAACGCATACAATTAAATATTCTATCTAAATAAAGTTTGCATGTATAAGTATTCACTTTTATAAGCACATGCATATGTCAGAGCAATACCAGAGCGCTAATGTGGTGTGGAAGTTAGGAGAGAGAGTACAAATAGACCATTGCAATGAGACCGAAAAACGACAAATAGGAGAAAATTTTATAAAGTTTTGAAACTTTACTCAAATACACTCTTCTGACATCAAGGAACCGGAAACGGTAAAGTTTCCATCCCTGAAGGGGGAACTCACCCCCAACCCCCCAACCCCTAACTTGCAAAACCATCGAAGCACAAAATGATCGTACCCAGCTTATAAAACAATAATTAACTTTGCTTATTTTTTTAACTGCAATAAAATATTTTCATAAATATTCTAATTATATGTAGCCTCTTGCTGGTCATGTTTGATAATATCTTTGATACAGTTCTAGAGCGGCCAGTTGGTAACACTGACAACCTTTACTTCGTTCTTGATGGAGGCTCTCTTATTCATCGTGTAGTATGGCCAAAGCAAGAGACTTTCGGTGATGTTAACACAACATATATGTCTTATATCAAGAGGCATTACGGCGATGAAATAACAGTTGTTTTTGACGGATATACCGAAAGCAGTTTTAACACAAAGGTTATTGAACTCCAAAGGCGAAGGATGAAGCGTACCTCAAGATAAATAATTTTTAATGAAAGCACAGTTCTCCTTAACCCTCAGAGACAATTTCTAAGCAATCTTGCAAATAATGAGCGTTTCAATTCGCAAACTTGCTAGCCACTTAGAGAACGTATGCATATGCACGTTTGTAGCAACAGATGATGCTGATGTACATATTGTGAAGACCGGTATAGAGACATATGAAAAGATTAAGAAACAAGTTTATGTAATTGGCCAAGATGTTGATATTTTTGTTTTACTTATTGCTCTTACTCCAATCTATATAGATATTCTCATGTTGAAAGAGGATATGGGTAAAGTCAAAGATAGGTTCTATAGCTCTAAAGATCTGCAGAATTCTAATCTTGTGATCGAATGCACACACAAAAAAAAATCCATTTTCTGCGTTCATGCGATTAGTGGTTGTGACACAACTTCAGGGTTCTATGGAAAGGGAAAACTACAAGCAGTGCAGTTATTCAATCTCAGTAAATACCTGCAAGATATCCCTGAGATCTTTAATAACCCTAAATCAACTTACACTGAGATTGAAAGAGCAGGTTAAAGGTGCATCATCGCATTGTACAGCAACAAGAAGAAAGAGGAAAATAGCCTGAATAAGATGAGCAATTGCACAGCTTGTAGTTTTCGCTTACTATAGAACTCTGAAATTGTATCACAACCACTAATCGAATGAACGAAGAGAATGGATTTTTTTGTGTGCATTCAATCACAAGATTAGAATTCTGCAGATCTTTAGAGCTATAGAACCTATCTTTAACTTTATCCTTACCCTCTTTCAACATGAGAATATCTATATAGATTGGAGTAAGAGCAATAAGTAAAACAAAAATATCAACATCTTGGCCAATTACATAAACTTGTTTCTTAATCTTCTCATATGTCTCTATAGCGGTCTTCACAATATGTACATCAGCATCATCTGTTGCTACAAACGTGCATATGCCTACGTTCTCCAAGTGGCTAGCGAATTTGCGAAATGAAAAACTCCTTATTTGCAAGATTGCTTAGAAATTGTCTCCGAGGGTCAAGGAGAACTGTGCTTTCATTAAAAATTATTTCTCTTGAGTTACGCTTCAACCTTCGCCTTTGGAGTTCAATAACCTTTGTGTTAACACTGCTTTCGGTATATCCGTCAAAAACAACTGTTACTTCATCGCCGTAATGCCTCTTGATATAAGACATATATGTGGTGTAAACATCACCGAAAGTCTCTTGCTTTGGCCATACTACACGATGAATAAGAGAGCCTCCATCAAGAACATGGCCATCAAGAGGCTACATATAATTAGAATATTTATGAAAATAATTTATTGCAGTTAAAAAATTAAGCAATGCTAATTATTGTTTTATAAGCTGGGTACTATCATTTTGTGCTTTGATGGTATTGCAAGTTAGAGGGGGGTTGGAGGGAAGTTCCCCCCTCAGGGATGGAAACTTCACTGTTTCCGTTTCCTTGATGTCAGAAGAGTATTTGAGTAAAGTTTCAATGCTTTATAAAATTTTCTCCTAATTGTCGTTTTTCGGTCTCATTGCAATGGTCTATTTGTACTCTCTCTCCTGACTTCCACACCACACTAGCGCTGTGGTATTGGTGCTCTGACATATGCATGTGCTTACAAAAGTAAATACTTATACATACAAACTGTATTTAGATAGAATATTTGATTGTATGCGTCGTCTTTTGTAAGAATAATGATTTTGTTCTTGAAAATTGAAAAATCATTGCAACTTTGATATGAGTTTGTAATCGTACTACAGCAACAATATAGTGTTGGTACTCATTCGACGCAGAATTTTATGCTCTACGACTTTCATCCACACCATTTCTAATATTAAATGTGTAGGGTTGAAGAAATCTAGGAAAAACTGACCTAACACTCCACTTCACTTCAGTTTTTCCCCTCTAGGGGCGGAAGCTCTCCCCAGAAAGGTGGAAACTTTTCGGTTCTGATGTCCTTGAGATCATAGAAGTATTTGACCAAAGTTTCAAAACTATATAAATTTTTTCCCCTATTTGCCATTTTTCGGTCTAATTGCAATGGACTATTAGCTGTATCGGAGTTGAATCAAATCCAAGTGAGTTAATGTGCCAGCCGATAGATGGCGTGGTGGCATTTCCAGTTGCACCTGCGTAGTTACGGCTTCGCATGAATATTCTAATTTCTGGAGAGTTGTTCCGGCAGTTGGTTGCATGATGGATTCCTCCAGATCAGCACAAAGAACAGTTATCCAATTTCTTCTTACAGAAGGGGAGCATGCTTCACAAATTTATCACAGGATGAAAGGGGCGTAGGGAGAGCAGTGTCTCGCACGGTGCACCATATTCCGGTGGTGTCAGCTTTATGAGGCGGGACGCGTAAACATCAAGGACTTGCCAGGCCCTGGACAGGTAAACATTGTGACAACAGTGCCACTATTTCGGCTGTGGATGAGCTCATACGGCAGAATCGCCGTATCACCACTCGTGAAATTACTGTTGAACTGTCTATAAACAAAGGAACTGTGCATCACATAATCCACAAAAAAGCTTGGTCATGGCAACGTTTGTGCACAGTGGATGCCCAGGAATATGTCAGAGAATCAGGAGACGGCGAGAATGGGTGTTTGCCTAACCCAGCAGTTTCTACACTGAAGCCATCCACTCCCTTCCTACGCGCTGGGATCAGTTTATCAATGTCAATGGCGATTATTTATAGTTGTATTGTTCCACATGAACTGTAATTAGAATATTGTTATCAAAATTTCTTTACATATAACTGTAGTCTCTTTTTCATTTGGGCACACCTTATAATTTTTTAAGCTTTCTTCACAACGTTATTGAAAGTAACCAGTTTTATTTCCAAGCATTCGTTAGATAAAGCCGTTCATATGAATAATGCTCATCAGTAGATTCAGGATTTTTTGTTTTTATTTTAAATAAAATTCCCGTGTCTTGTCCATCAAACCGTTCAGCGACCGTTCTGGTCACAGGTACGGGGGTAAGAGACGGCGTTCTGTTCTTAAAATACGAAGTACTTGCAGAATTTCTCTTCTCGCCGCTCTGCATCGTTATTGTCCTCATCTTCTGTGGCGTCCTCTCATTGAAACTTATCACTACAAGCGAATTGTTGATCATTCTAACCGGTGAAATTTCTATGTGTTTAGATACGGAAGATCCGTTACGCGCTATTTTGATCAATACAACAGATTGATCGTTACATCCGTGATCACTACAAAAGGCGAATGCAGTATTTTGTCATATCATTTTTTAACTAACTTAATTAGTATTTATACGGAAATAAAACCAGGCATCTACTTTATCTTTATTCCAATACAATGCCATAGACAGATTTATCAGTTATTACGTAATTATGTAAGGCAGCTTCCACTATCATTTAATTATCTCTAGTAATGTCGCGTCTCCGTATATAATGAACCGTGATTAGAAACTGCTGAAAAGTTTGTCCCACCAAATAGTAAAATTAGTAATGAACCTCATTCAACAACTTTCTCCTTTCCCAAAGCATTAACGACTTGTATCGATACTCGTTCCAGCATTCAATTAGGGCAATTAGCTTTCCCCAGAGTTCAATATGTTCAAATTAGAATACTTATAAGTTAAATCATTTCTGCGAAAAACAGACGCTACTTAATCTTCCGCTTTTCCAAAGATAATTAGAATCGGGTGTCGAACCTTCGAGATGAATTATCTCCGAGTCTCGTTTACCTAAATTAGGGAAAATTGGAGTAATTTATATTGGAGTAATTTTAGCTGCAAATGGTTGTTCCAATTACTCATTTGTTTCACCTTCAACTATCCACGAGTTGTTTTGCCGAGAGTGGAGTGAAGGACAACCGACTTTGACACGTGGAAATCTGCGTGTATATTGTTAGGCGTAGTTAAATTTCCCCCTTATATAACCATTGTCAATATTCATAACATATCAGTTCAATCTTTTCAAAACTATTGAGGCGTATATGACTCAGTCGGTTTTGAAATAGTTCCGAGTTTTGTCTTACCTTACATAATGTCAAAATTTAGTGATAAAAATTGTTTGATGGCACTCTTGCCGGCATTTATTCGGAAAATGATATATTTGAACATCTTAATATTGATGCCATTCTTCAAGCTTTTCGAACATCTGAGGTAGTAGTTTTAGAGTCAATACCACGTTAGATAACAACTTCTTAATTTTCATAACGCAGTTTTCCCCATAATGGGTATCGTGCAATTATTTGTTTGACGACTAATCAAGACGGCCTTTAAACCTTCTTTTCCTACAAATGCTTATGAAGCATACCAAATTAAATGTATTGTTTATTTCTTGTAGAGGTTATAATAAAATAATACTTAAGATTGAATTGCCCCGCGGAAGAACCAGTATTGTCCTTTGAATTCTTCCTAGGGTCCAATAATTTGTAGAGAAACTAATCTTAGCTAAAATTCATTAGAAAAATTAAAGAAAAGATTATATAACTTGCACAAACAATAGATAAATGTTACCACATTGGAATGAATACATAATTCTCACCTGGCATGATACATGCATGGCATCCGAAATAATACCGATGATGGGAAGAGGTAAAAATCCTTTTCTAACATGTGCGTGCGTGTGCGTGTGTGGTGTGTGTGTGCGTTTAAAAATTTCTCTCTAATCTTTCAAAGCTAAGCTAAGTCAAATAATAAAAGTCGTTTTTTAAACTTCGGTACAATATAGATAAAAACATTGTATATTCTCGATAAACTTCGTTATTGTATGGTATTGGAGCTTCCGGATCTTTGTTATTGCCTGCTTTGATGAAAAATTTCAAAGCTTTGTCATATTAGCCACGAAATGTGTACCAATTTTGTTCTTTCATGAAAGGCTGATTTTAGGCGCAAGATAGCAGCGGACCATAAAAAAAGTGAAAAAAGTATGTGCAATTAAATAAGAAAAGAGCATGATTTAAGACTAAGGAAAAACACAATGTAAGTTAGTTATTTACAACTACCTTTTAAATTCTGGATCTGTATTTTATAACATAAGACATTCATATTTTAATGAGACATCATATTTTTTTCACTAGGAATGGAATCCAATTTCGAAAAACTGTCTCCTTCTCAAAATATACTGCTCTCTCCCTACGATTATGACTCCATCATGATCTACGGAAATGAAGATTTCTCCAAAGACGGCAAGTCACACACCCTGGACGCAAAGAATGGACAGAAGCTTCTCTATCCTTACAACAAAAGTGGCATGACTGAGTTGGACATTCAGAGAGTTAAAATGCTGTATCCCTGTTGAATCATGTAAATAAAGTGTGACATCCAAGTGTCTCTCAGTATTCTTGTTAATATGTTTCTAATCAAATTTATAATTACACGTTAGAATTAAAGTAAAATGGATGTTTAATATTCAATAAATAAATCATTATTAGAGAATGAAAAGAGAGATCAAGTGAAAGTTAATTTCAGAGATGGCAAAAAGTTATGAACGGACAATAATTTATCACATGTAATTTTTTTAACCATAATCGTTTAGTAATGAGCTACTATTACTACAACATTCTAAAAAATCCGTTTTTTAAATATTTGAATCTCCTAACAAGATAAAACTTTAATTTCTCTACTCAACCTAAAAACGTAAAGAGGTAATGTTTTTGGCTTTTATTCTAATTTTTTTGAGGAAACAGTAAATTGAACAAATCTAATTTTTTTAGATTTAATTTTGCCAATGAAACTGATATTTTTAAGAAAATCCCTCGTTAAGTGAAATTCTTTATTGAATGGTAACAGAAAAATTGAACTTCGTCCCTACAATTTATTATCTCTCAACCAGTATGGAAAATAATCAAGAAATATCCTTCATGCTAGTTCTATATTTCCTGTTCTATATGTACCTGAGGTTGCTATAAACATTCGTAGGGATTGTGACACGAATTTAGTCGATTTTGCGGATTTTTGACTTTCCAACTGGTAATTTCCGAATTTTTGAAATGTTGACTCACTAGAAATTTTGATGCTTTTATACATACTTTTATTTAACTTTACTTATTTTATGTTTGTAAAGATGCAATTTTTAATCAATTTTCCTCTAACTTCCTGACGTGCTAAAGTTTAAAAATTTTATTAACGTATGTGACAGTGTGCTATGACAATATACTCTTTTAATATTTTCAGAAATTAATCATCAGTTAATCGATTAATTTTTATACCGTATCAGAGGCCCCACCTGTAAGTGAATTTCAGAAAATAATAGATATCAAGAATCCATAATACTTATAATAATGAACTATAAATCAATGTCGGAAAGGTAGAAAATCATTAAAATAAAAAATATATACTCTTTAGTATGCTAATAAAAGTGTTTTTAAAATCTGTTTTTTTTAAAGTTTAATACTTAATTAAATTGGTAGTTTTTAATCTATTTTTCTTAGAGATAGTTGCTGCAATATTCATTGGAATGACAAGGATTCATTAGCATTAGCATGTTTCTTTGCGTGACTTGAAGAATTTGTTCGCAGCAACAACTTCTGGTTCATTCAGAATTGTACCAGTAGTTGTCATAATCATAGTGTCGGATACATACGAATCGTCTAAAAATATTAGTATAAATATTCCGTATCAGATTTTTATTAGTGAGTTAAAAGCTTCCTGATGAAATTAGTGAAATATTTCGTGTATTTACATATCTTGTGCGAATAGTTCTTTTCTTAATAATCTGAACTCTTGTGGAACCGTTCGGTTGTTTTCTTGAGATAATGAAGTTTGACAGGTTATTTCTTTTATTAATTATATGAGAATGCATAGTAATTTTTTAAAAATTAAATAAAAGATAATATCAGTTCTTTAAAAACTGTATTTTGCTTTAAACAATTTAATAATTTTGATCTAAAGGTTATAACTAAAAATGTGTCAACAGATGGCAGCATGAATCTTTGAGGTATATATTTTTCTGGAGGCTAATGTGCCTTTGGAACAGTAGATGGCAGCACGAAGGAAAGAAGAAAATAATTGTTTTCTTCCATTTCTAGAAAAACATTTTTGTCAGGAAGAGAAAATGTTATTTATTTTATTAGCTCTGACAGTTTTACTGACACCATTACACACGAAGCCATTAAAAGAAATTCCTATGTTAAATTCTGAAACTGTTTTGTTATAAATAAATAAATAACGTAGTTTAACTAAACTAATGTAGAAATTATTGAAAATTTCATTAAAAAATACATCTTTCCAACAGTGGTGAAACATATATACAGGTTTGATAACAGAAAAATAATTAAACCTTTAAATAATCATTTATTTGAATAGATGTTAAAAAATGTACTGATCGTTCAAGACCTATATTCCAAATATTATGCGTCTGCATAATAACATTTCAAATAATTTGTACACAGCAGAATCTTTTAAACTATTAAAGGTAAGGTTTCAGCCTTAGAATATTTGTACAAAGCTGCTTATTTTTCATAATACTGATTATAAAGGAAATGGTTTCTTTATATTTGAATATGCATTTTATTGCAGACACACTAACCAGATAGGATCATCCTTATTTTTAAGTTTTGTACCATTGTAGTTCACTCTTTTAATATAGGTTTGTGATATTTAAAACGCATTAACGCGCAGGAAAGATTTGATTTCAGAAATTCTCCGAGAAGACATTAAACTCTAGGGCGGTGGTTCCCAACCTTTATTCCCTGGCGTACCCCTTGATTAGTCTTTATATTTTTGCGTAACCCATACTATCATATCCTCCCCCTCCAACCAGTCTATCCAAAGAAATTTTTATCAGTAATATTAAGGGCTTTAGGTTACCTTAAGAGTCAAATGAGTTGAATTAATAACGTTTGCAGCACTTATTTTTTATTTTATATTTTATTACATTTATACAATTGTATTAGTCCACCGCCAAAACAAATGAAATCAGTATTGTAATAATTTCGTATTAACTAATAAGGATAGCTGACTCAGGTAGGACTGGCAGCGGCGTTTATGCTAAGGCCGAGGACGGTTTGGTGTTTCGCTGCAGATTTCGCAACCCAGATAACTGTTCGGTTTTCCGATCGGAACTTCTTGCCATCCGAGAAGTCTTAAATTTTGCCCTACATTCTGAAAATAGCGACATCTATGTTTTGACGGACAGCACGAGTTCAATTCAATACTTAAAAAATTGGCCGGAAATTCGAGAAAAACCCGGTCAAGAGGTTGTTTCCAAAATTGCTACACTTTCGCAGAAGAGTAGAGTTTGCTTCCAATGGATTCCATCCCATGTTGGAGTATTTGGCAATGAAGAGGCAGACGTGCTTGCGAAAGAGGGAAGTGCTCTTCCTTCTGCATCCTCTAGCGAACTCTTCACGTCCGAAATATATTCTATTCACAAGGCTATAGCAAATTCTGCTTGGAGAAATCCTCCCACACATGATTGGTATGCCGGGAACCGTCCTGGTCTGTCTCTACAGTCCGTAGGCACAAGATCCGCTCAGACTGCATTGGCCAGGTTGCGTAGTGGACACATTAAAAGCTTAAAATTCATCGATACGGAAAAGACTTTTTCTTCTTGCCCTTGTTCCTGTCCTGCTTCTCCTGCCCATATCATTGACGCCTCTACGAGGCAGCTGTGGAGTAGGGAGGGCAAAGGACTTGTGGAGTTGTTAGAGCGACATGGTGTCATGGACCTGGTCTAATCTTGGGCCAGGGGGACATGAAACAACAAACAGGATAGCTGAAAATTACACTCCGTAATAATCAACTATTCAAGTGGTATGGTTATTAAATAAAAAAGTATCAACTTGGGGAAAAATATCTGTAATTTTTTAATTCCTTAAATTTTCTTGTTTCCACCATTACAAAGTTTGATTTCGCGTACCCCTAACTAATCATTCACGTACCCTAGGGGTACGCGTACCACAGGTTGGGTACCTCTGCTTTAGGGCATTTAACCGATATTTCCGTCATTCTGTTTCAATATGTAGAACTATTTTAAGCGTGTGGAGGATCCATTGTCCTGTACCACCAAGAAATTTATTTCTTGACACTGTGGTACTAGGTGAAAATATGCAAAAATATTTAAAGTGCAGCCGCTAATTTTTTATCATTTTATTTTATTTATTTATTGCTAGAAAATGTACAAATAAGACATGGCGTGATTTATAAACAATAAAATATCATAAAACGGGGTTGCCTTACACTCGTGGAGGTAGCTTCGCATCAGTGCAAAATTGTTGTGAAAACTGAAATAGGAGATCAACTGATTAGGGGTACGAGATTTACACTTTATTTTCTAGCTTCTTGGCAACACTAATTATTGTATTTGATTCCTTAAACGCATATGACAATCATTCTGGATGTTACAAAAGGAAGAGAAAATGTGTTAATTTTTCAGAACAAATTTCAGTGCTGAAAAATCTGTTCCTGGTGAAATTTAATGGCAATTCTAAAGGTAAGTGCATTTCTATATTAAAGACAATAAACCTAAATTTTATTCTGTTGTGTTGAATTTAAATTTTGATTGTTTTTAGTGGTAATTATTATTTTTTTATACGAATTCGGAAATTCTTAATGATTTTAGCTTTAGCAAAATATTTTCTTCGATCACTGTTTGAGAATTAATTCTTAATAAAAACTAGATGTGCGCAGAATAGCTTTATTTTAAAATTTAGAATATTTTTTTCAACAAATTTGTGAATATAAAACTTTCATCCGTAAAAGCGAACACTCAGTGATTGTGAGTCACTTGCGAGCACTTGTAACAATTTCATTTAGTCTTGCGTAACAGCGTATATTCAGGTGACGTCACAATCATAACAAAACTACATTTCATCAAACATCTAACTGCGCTTTATATTACGTTATGACGTCACTTCCTTCATTTCCACCCGCAATTAAAATCCCTCGGTGCATTTGTTATGCATCACGTGAGCATGAGCTGATTCCGTTAATATTCACAGTCTGTACGCTCCACCCCTAACAAAACAAACAATAGAATCAGAGACCTCGAAATAAAGTGGTTTCAATTAAACATAGATTTCAGATAAGACCCTTCCCGATAGAAATGCAACGCTATAGCCTTCGTAGCGATTAGCTCTTCGGTCAACATTTACGGAAAGTACTTATCTGTGTTTGAAAACTTTTGTTCCTCTGAAGAAGTCAGCAGGTTTTTCACTTTTATCACCTGCCGCTTTCCTGCAGCTGACTTGGAAGCTGATTAGACTCCAAAAAAAAAACACTTGAATTCTGAAAGATATTCCTATAGAGTTCGTAAAAATATTATTCGGAATTGGGGAAAGAGTGTTTATAGGAAAATTTAATAAAAAAAATAAATAAAATAAAAACAAATAGGATAAAAATAGGAATCTTAGTTATAAAGTCTGTTTTAATGAAAAAAATTATATACATTTTTATGAAAGATAGAAAGGTGGCAAATAAATAATGTCACTCTTTCTTAGTAAATAATTTACAATTTTTTAAAACACAAATGCCTGACTTATATACCTTTTATTAGAAGATCTAACAAATTATCAGCTGATGATGAGTTTTAATGAGTTATGTTAATTATTTTTAATGAGTTATGTGCGTTTATCAAGTGGACATGTATTTCCTGGATTGAGAAAACAGAAACTAACATTCTTTAAAGTTATTCATTTGGCATATAATTAAAGAAGATAAGGATATGTTACGATCTTTTCTTGTTTTAATTCTTTTTACTCAACTTTATAATTTCGAAAGAGCTAGTAAAAATAATGTTCAAATGAAATAATCAAATTTCTCTAATGACAGGTAACCTACCTGATACACGGCTGTATGTCGTGTTATACGAAATAAAGAACCAGTGCGAAAATACGCGTTAGTCACTCATATTTTGCTAATTTGTAGAAATATTTTCATTGCAGTAATTTTCACAGAAGAACACATTGATGAGTATTAGATAAATTTTTTTCTATGTTAACGCCAGTAAGCACCATTAACAGCTTAAGAACATAGTTATTTTGGAACCTAAGGTATTTAGGACGAGTTAACTCGGAATAAGTTCTTACGCGGCGGTGTTTTTTTTTAACAAGACATCAAGAGTATTATTTCCTCTTTTTGCAAAAATCTGGTACAGTAGAGTCTCTCTACAACGAAGTCTCCCTACAGCGAATTTCTCCCTATAACGAAATTTTTAATCGGAATGTTAAATAACATTCAAAATATTCTCCATATAACGAAGTGGTTGTCTCCCTATAACGAATTTTTTCAGACCTTTATCTTTTCGATTTTTGTCATTTTTGAAGAAAGTTGCTAATTTCTGTGCGAACAAATCGCTCATACGTGCCTGTTTCTGGAACCACTCGCATTGTTCATTCCAGCGAGAACACATTACAATAGAATGCTATGTGAAGGGTAATGCAGTTGTGGGGACCTGGGTTTCTACAGAGGGAGCAACATTCCTACGAGTCAAGATTCCAAGAATCGGGGTGGAGTGGGGGTGGAAACAGCAAATGGATGTGGCAATACGCATTTTATGTTTATCCGTACTAGTACATATTATTCTCTAAATTGGTGAATTGTCTTCACTTTTGAGCACTTTGTTTATACAATAAAAATTAGTATAATTTTAACAAATTTATAATAAATATTACTTCATTTTTAATTGAAAGTCATAATTAAATATTTTTGAACTTATCACACATACTAAAAGGTTTGTGACATTTACTTAAATAACTGCAAAAATATCTAATCTCCGTATAATGAAATTTTCTCTATAGAGAATTTTTCAACTGGAACCATGCGATTTCGTTATAGGGAGATTCCACTGTATTTTGAATTCCTTGGTTTTAACTGAGATATTTTTAAAAATTTCCTTAGATCGCGATAAATATTTACGAAGTTCTATCTTCAAATTCGTACCATTTTCAGAGGAAGGATCTTCGTTTCGAAAAAAACAGCTCAAGCCTCCCTTCATTCACTTTAAGGAGTCATTCCTCCCTTTTCACCTATGCTATCATCCCTGAAATAATGCAGATCTTGTTTCCAGCAAATTTTATTCATCATTATTCATTTACACGTATTGTTTTCAGAAGTTCTTGATAAATTTCAAGTTGTTCCAATTGCCCAGCTGTATTTTAGGGTATTGCGTTACACGATCTTATCCCTAATTCCCCAACCGTCTTAAAGTAAAACCGAGTTCTAATATGCCTTATTGTATGGCGATTATCCCCAATTTTCAGAAAATATTAGAGTAAAACCGCATTCTATGGTGCCAAGATACTTTATAATTGTTCCCAGTTCTCAAACCGTTTCTGAGTGAAACCGTGTTTCAGTGTGCTGTGTTGTATAATGATTTTCATCCCTAATTCTCAAATTTTAATTTAAATTATTTTTAAATTGGTTATTTAATTGTTATTTGATATTTTATCGTTTTCCATGTTGTGAATTGAACTGTTTGTCCATTTCGTAACCTGTGGGGACCTTGGGTACATTCGTATTGGGTAGGCTGCTTCGAAATGGCCTCTTGTGATTCGCATTGCTTTGGATAGGGCGGAGTCAGTATGCATGCATGCAAAACATGTGACATACCTAATTCTCAAACCTTGTTATATAACTGGTGTAATGGGCTTAAATCCATGCAGTTCTGGAAAATAATGCGTCATCATTATAAACATATAAATACAAATTAAGGGAAGTTTTAACTGTTATAGAGGTAAAAATACGATAATATTAACAAAAAACAAATGAAAAAGAACGAGGAGGAGAAGAATCTGGTGGATGATGTCACCAGAGGTCCCATCCATGCAGATTCAAAATTAAAATAGGTTTTCTGTCGAGGAAAAGCGATTTTAAGGTCTAAATTTGAATTTTATTATTATATGTCATTATTATATAACTGACATGGTAACTACTATTCAAAACAAGAAACTTCAACACTCAAAACAACTATGAGGTAAAAATGCAGCTCCCTCTGGAGATATCGTTGATTTTTTTTTTTTTCTCAGCTGACTTCAAATGAAACCGTTCACCTTTAGTCGGTCACGTAATCCTTACTTGAAAAGATAAGGCGCATGAATAAAAAAGAGCATCTGGAACTAAAGCAATTTGACATCTGTTTCACGGCCAAGGGAATCGCTACAGTTTTCACGGACCTTGAATAAGAAAATGGACAAGATTTACGAACAGGTAATAAACCTTAACTCCAAGATTCAGTATAATGTTTTAATTATTTTTAAACAAATGTTTTGTAGAGTTGCTGAAACTAGTTAGGAAAGTTTTTGGAAATAGAAAAAACAATTATTGTTTACGTTTAATAAGTGATAGATGTATTCTTCATGCCATTGTTAAAAGCCAAGTTCATGCAGTCAAGTTTGTGCGTATCTTTACTTACATCGCAATTGATCTTTTTTTAAAATTCTTCAATTGGCTTTTTATTTAAAATTTTAATTTCTTAAAGATTTGTAATTTTTTGAACTATTTTATTTCTTCTACGGTATTTTTAAATTTAAAATATCGCAATCAAGGATTTAAAGAATGCTGTTCGCAAAGATTGATATTGGGAAGATAATTTAATACGAATCAACCCACTTCACATAATTTATTTCATTTTTTTAACTGAAGTTTCAAAAATCTGTATAAATTAGTGTAAGGACTATAGAACGAATAATTTTTGAATTTAAATTTTTAATTAAAATTAATTTTTAATCAACTATCAAGTTTTCTCAAGTGTTTGATTAGAATTTCTTTATTAAAAAACCTTTTTGTAGTATGTAATAGGGACACTTTTTCATTATTAATTTTTTTAAAATTAAATTTTAAACGTCAACAGCACAAATAATGCCAATATGCTATGCGCACTATAAGATCAATGGCTTTCAATAAGAATTTACCAGCCATTCCAATTGTAATCACATAACTAATTAAAATAAATAGCGGCAGTAGTAATGAGCTCTAATATTATGTTTGGAAAGATTATTATTCTGGAATACTGGTATTCATAATAAAATTTAAGATGAGGGCAGTTGAATAATAACTATCCAAGGAAATATTAATATTGAAATAATTCATTTAAATTTCATTAAAGGGCTCATTTTTTATGACTACTGTATTGGAATCCTCAGCAATCCGAAGTAGAGAAAATATCGAATGCTAGAATATTTGTGCCCTCTAAGACGGGCTTTCAGCTTGCCAACAATATCTTAGATCCGATTATCATGGATTTATTAACGAAAGTTGTACTAGAAAATCTCATGCACAATGGAAGAGTGCTAAGAAATAAAAAAAAACACGAAAAACAGAATTGATGAAATAATTGACACTAACTTCCAACTGGTAACAGAATTCTTCTTACGGAGTTCCGCGTGGATGAATTAAATAAAAAAAGAAAGTAAACGACCGATAATTCATAAT
Organism: Araneus ventricosus; assembly: GCA_013235015.1. Lineage (NCBI taxonomy): Eukaryota > Metazoa > Arthropoda > Arachnida > Araneae > Araneidae > Araneus > Araneus ventricosus. The sequence continues at coordinate 48,932 of BGPR01004992.1, forward strand.
TCCCCAAAAAGAACTCCGATAAGTGGGGAAAATTATTTCCGGTATAACTTCTATTTAATATTAAAGGAGTTTTACGTCGATGAAGCAATGTAAAATAAAAAGGAAGAGAAACGGCTTAACTCAGCTAAAAAAACCTTGTCAAATAGCAATAACGTCCTTTGAATATTTTGAAGAACCTATAATTTAGCAAAAAGATTCATTGTTTCCCAACACACAGAGAAAAATAGCAAATAAAAATATGCAGAAAGATTATATTAGGAAAATAAATTAATTCTGGTGTGACTCCTATTCGATATTAAATCATCACAGAATCTAAACAGTGTCCTGTGTGTATGCTAATTTGTAGACTGACTGCCTGGGCTGAATGTCTTTGGCATGTAGCCAAACCAAACCACGAGATCGTCACCGATTTTTCTGGCCTTTTATATTATAGATTTCTAAGTGCGTTTCCGCTGGCGCTAAGCAGGAACACGCAGGCATAACAATTTCAGTACTTTTATTTTTCTTTCCAATATAACTGCTACCCTTATAACTACAATATATATCACACCTCCTCCCAGAGAGCCAATCAACGCTCTAAAACCAGAAGGTTGCGTTAGCTCTCTTGGGTGCTGAAGGAATGAATATGTAGCATATGTGCTGAATGACGGCTGAGGTGTGCTCCTCGGAATAATTATTCCAAAATTTTAAATAAGAAAAAAAAATTAAACGTTTTGCACAATTTTTCATCATCAACTTAATCAAAGAAATTATCAAACAAAAATTATTTTTCCACCATTTCAAAATTCAGTGTGTAACTCAATATTGACAGTTATATTAATTTAAATACGATATTGTGTTTTGTCTGATTTCACACACTGTAAAAAAAATCCCGTAAAATTTACGGTTTTAAACTGGCAGCTGGGTTGGTTGTGCAAAACCGTAAAAGTTACGAAGTAAATCCGTAGTCACAACGGTTTTTTACAGTATGAAATCAAGTTTTCTCCGTAAAAATTAAGTCATCGAAGTAAGTGACGTCATCGACTGAGTTGAGTTGTTTTTCTCCTTCTGTTCTAGTTCAGTTGAAATGTGCATTATCAATTAGGAATATTAATTAATCAAGGCTTAATTATTAATTTCATTAATATAATTTTTAATTGAACTTAGTTGGACGATTTTGAAGCAAGATGGTGACAAAACTTCTAATTCCTCCGAGCCGGGGATCGAAACCGCGTTCATAGAAATAAAAGGCAGTCGCTCTAACCACTAGACCACCGGAGACTTCACAAAATGAAGTAAAAATAATCTATTTGAGTTTTAAAGTCACTATAGCTTTCGTGGCGCCACTTAGTGGTGTAAAAATCAACTATTGCCAGAACACGTGTTTTAAGGTTAGCTTTCATGAGTAACAACAGGTTACTGCAATATGTGTAAACAATAGAGGAGATGGAACACTATTAAAAACATGAAATGAATGCAATAAAATTACATTTAATAAAAGGGAAAGTTATCGTACGGAAAGCAATACCGTATGACGAAAAATACAATTTGAACTGACGGTTTAAACCGTTTATGGCTGGAGCGGAAAACGGTGAAAAACCTTTTTGTCAACAAAACAGCTTTAAACCGTCAAATATACGGAAAAAGTCCGGGAAAAAAACGGATATTTTTTACAGTGCAGAATTTAAACAGCATTCAGATCTATTCTCCTCAGGAAGAAAAATGAAAGGGGAAAGAAAAAAAACCACCAAAGATAATCAGGGTGGTTTTTAAGATCACAGCTCTTAACATCTTGGAGAGAAGGATTAGATTAGATTTAATTGATTAACGTCAAATTTTAAAGCTACAAGAGAGCTATTTTTGAATGCAGCCTGTAATTAACATTGTTGCCAAAGGTAGAGAACAACATTTTAGTTAGCACATCTCTTCAAACTTCTACAGCACATCTGCATAAAATTTTAATATAAATACGTTAACATTTCAAACTTTTCAAAAAATTGCGTGAAGCAACTAAATGTGATTTCTCTTTTATTTTAATTTCTAGTACCATAGAGAAGGATGTCTGAAGATCGAAAACTTCCTCACCCCAGACGAAGTGGAAGAGCTAAGAAAGGGACTGTCAGACGTTGTGGAGAACGTGGCAGACGATAACAGTTATGTATTCTCTGTGTACAGAACTGGGGCCCAAAAGGTAAGATCACTTTCATCAATCCATAATACAAAAATCGCTGCCTACCAGAAACCTG